>WTXF01000223.1:0-38869 GCA_022496215.1 Russula brevipes
AGTTGGAGTTTATCCAACCCGAGAACATTCTGCGCTGTCGCGTCTGTCGACACGTTCTTTGTGGACTCGGCCCGCACCGCTGACTCGCTGGGCACCCGTACGCTCTCCTGTTGAAACGATCTGATACAGGCTACAAGAAGCACCTCTTTTTGATGTAGTGCCTAATACGCTCTTGGGCGAGCCTTCAATTGCACCTCCTATTGATCGTCCCCACCCACCCAGAGCAACCAGCTCAGTGGCCGCGCCATCTGAACGGCCCCCCGCGGCTGAACGCTGAAACCCTATCCGAGCCGCCCCCCGAGCCGGAGGTTTGTAGTGCCAGTACCGCGGCAAGTACGACATCTTCGTTCCTCGCATCGCTGTGTATTGTGCTGACTGAGGCCAGCTGCCACCAAGACAAGCGATAGCGCGAAACCGAACAGCATCGCCGGGACCCGCCAATGATGAGATAATTGTGGATGCATTCCCCAAGTCCTCTCCCACCTCTTGTACCCCCTGCGGGCGATGCTGCTCTTGGAGCAACCCAACTGTCCACCGTATCGAATTCCTTCGTTTTTTTTCTTGTCACACATGAGTGCATGAGTTCTCATACGACCGCGTTATACGACCTCCTCACAGCCCATCTCCCAGACGCGAAGACTCCCACCTCGGGACGAGCAAACATGGGCATCGATACCTCTGCTTCGACCTCACCTCCCGCCAACCCTCAGGCTCCACAACCCCAGTTCTCCCACCTGGACAAGTACAAGGCCCTCTTCGACGCGAGTAACCCCAATCCTGTGCCGTCTATCGATACCCGGCGAGGGTTGGCAGCGTCGGCAGACGGCGTCCGAACAAGTATGCTGAGTGCCATCCCGCAGGAGCAGGGGAGTCAGACTGAAAGTGCTAGTTTGAGGGACGAAGCGCAGCAGTAGCCGACGCGCGAGGCGAAAAGACGTTACTTTGAACAAAGCTTGGAGACCCTTTCCCGGGGCCTGCTCCTCGAGGCGTTTCTTCTCTTCGGGAGTGATTTTGCCAGATTGTGTGTCTGTTGTATCTGGTCGAACACGGCCTTGAGCTCAATTGCAGACCGCAACGTAGCGACACTGGCACTGCAGAGCGTCAGTGAGAGAACCAGGTCACCGGGGCAATTGCCAGCAACGCACGTCTCGGAGAACACATGATATTTCTCCTGTGTGTTATAAGTGCGAGTTGGTGAATTCGACCCAAGGGAAAGTGTGGACAGGATAAGGATAAGATGTTGAAGGGGAAGAGCTGGGGACGAGGAAGCGGACGGAACGCGGGAACTGAACGGGGAGTGCACGGCGGTGCGGCACGAAAGGAAGGGGAGCGGACTTGTGCACGGTGGCACAGCGAACGCGGGCGAACGAAGGGAACGGGAGCGCACGGCGGCGCAGCACACGAGACGGAACGCAGACGAAAACTGTTAATTGGGTGGTAGGGTCCACTACTCTAAGTAGGTAGTTTAGTGTTTACTTTATAGACAAGTTGGTATCTAGGGGAAGGAAAAGAGAGACAGAAAGAGGGTGATAGTAAGATAGACTATGCTAGCTGAAAGGGTTTGGGGCGACGGCGTTTGCTTGCAGGGGCGGTGGCGTTGTGTCGAGAGTGGGTCGAGGCCGAGAAGGGAGGGAGTGTCGGGCGTCGGGCGCTCCGGCGTGGCTAATCGTGCTCAACGCGCACGCATTCCTTATAGTGTGATCATCCTACCCACCGACGCCCAGGAAGCTGCGATTGGCAGCAAGGTGGCGGTGAAAATACAGACCTTGACGCAAACTTTTCTGCGTGCAGTCCTCCCGCGCCGGCGCTTTCTGCACAACGTAGCGCGTGGAACCGTATGATTTGTCGCGGCGAGGAGGTCGGCATGCTCGGAGGGGGTCGTGAGGTCCCTGTACGTGTGTGTCGTGAGCTCAGCGGTGCTTGTTCAGGGAGGCACGGCCCGGATGCACCGCCATGCCTTCCGAGACGACCGCAAGTGGCACCAGCACCGTCACCGGAGTCCGAGTTATTGGTTCATACATTCCTTGGCCCAGCACAGCCCCAGAGCCAGAGCTGCTGCACTTCAAGATCGTCTCCAATCTCCTCAAATTGGGCGCACTCACCCTCGAGGACTTCCTCTGCGATCCATACCAGGAGCCGCACTTCGAGAAAGCTTCCTTTCCAACCCGCTCTACCACGAGTCCACGATGCACCCGTCGCGCTGCCCCTTGTTTTCGACGACCCAAAACGGCGAGAGTGGCAACTCCGCGCAGACGCATTCCCCGATATTCATCCTGCGCCAGGTCTGCTCGCAAACGTTTGGGAGCATCGATGCCCTCGATTATGAGACCATCGAGGAAAAGGAAAAAGAAAGTGAGCGTATTCGAGTCCCTCAATCCTCCCCCATCGCCGCCGCCGCGCTACCTCATTGGTCTCCGCTCACCGTCATTTCTTTCCCTTGCACAGAGAAACGATGCATCCTCACCATCACACGGCTTAACGGTGCATCGCGCTCTGTCGAAACCGAAATTCGCGCGCAAGGCAGAAGCACGCGCCGCCGCCGCTGCCGTCGCGGTCGGCATGGGCACGACAGACTTCATCAAGCACGGTTCTCCCGAACCCGTCGCGAAGCGCAGACTCGTGCTCGCGCCGCTCGACACACCCGGCTCCGTGCAGGAACCGTCGGTAGGAGACACCGAGGAGGATCCGGCCGCGGCAGAAATTCGAGAAGTGCTGCGCCGAGTGGCGCGCCAGCCGTGTCAAGCTGCGGTGGATATTCCTTATCGATAGCAAACTGACGGGAAGTGCGTGTTTTCTTTTCTCCTCTTCCTATGAGGTTTTTGGACCTTCGAGTACTTATGTGACGTTGCGTGGGCAACGGTTGCAGAGTACGGGTGTGCAAGCTCTCACTGTATCTGTTCCGCGTCTTTTCGGTAAACGTGGCTCACCTCTCGTTCGAGGCGGCCAAGGCTGCGTGTGCCGCGGACGCGATCGTCGAGGGCATCTTGGATTTTATCGAGTTTGGGAATGGGCAGACCGTTCCGGCCGAGAGTCGGCTCTTTCATCCCCAGGAAGACGACGCGGTGTCCTCTGCGCCGCCGATCGCTCACCCTGCAAGGATTCTTTGAGGCGCTCCCGCGCCCGCTGCCAGAGCCCGTCGACGACAAGACGGTGGCCGAGATAAACGCGCCGGGCTGATTGAACACCCTGATACAGTCGGCGCGTGGTGGAAAGTTCGAGCATAAGTTCATTTGGACGACAGACACCAAGCTCGGCAGTATGTTCTTCGTTCCTTTTTGCTTTGCCCTCTGGTTGGTTGGTCACTCATGTACTCATATCCATCATCCGCCCTTCGATCAGCGCACGGCGCCGTTCTGCGCCTCGCACGCCCTGCCGAGGTCCGCACATATATGGGGTCGAGCCCTAATTCCCGAAGCGCGCGGATGCGAAGAATGTGGTGTGCCTTGTAGCACTTGCCGCGCGAGTTGGGGCGTACATACGCTCTATCACCATAGCTCTCGAGACCAAGATATCCGTGGAGACAAAGACATTCATCTTGGAAGGCATACTACTGACAACGGAGTACGCAACATTCCGGCCAAATAAGTCACCCGAGATGTTCGAGTTCACCAAGGATCGCGATGGTATGCGTGATCTGTTTCTGTCTTGAGCCCACGCCGATTTGATATTGACGATCCGCACGCATCGCCAGCATGTGGATGCATCATGACGCTCCAGTTGACAGAACAACCAGAAGAACGTGAGAAGCGCTGCTGGACCGTACCGGCTGATTTCCGCAACAGGAATGATGCAAAAGTTGTTATGTTCCAGCTTGCGTTCGAGCAGGGTGCCATCGAGTTCCTTTGCTTCAATGGAGAACCGCCACCGGAGGGATATAAGGTCGAGCTGCCTGTCCCACGGGAGCCGAAAAAGGCGAAGCGGAAGGGCACAGATGCAGCGGAAAACGTGAGCGAGGCTCCCCCCAAGAAAAAGACAATACTTCTCAGCCAGGCGGAGTAGTTCCTCGCTGCGACCGTGCCATCGAATCCAACCGAGGCGCGGGCCTCTGGTTGCTCTTGGCCGTCGCAAGCGCGGCCTGCAACATCGACGGCGGCCATCCTGCTACCGCGTCCTGGCTATGTTGGCGCGAAACCTGAACCTGGTGAACTACCCGCTGAGCCGCCTGCGCCCGAGCGCGAGCATCTTTCCACGACCACCGCTTGGCGGCCACCGGTCGTACCATCCTTCAGCCAGGCGCGTGAATTCCAACCTCGTCGTGACGCCGATATCACTTTTGGCCATCGCTTGCGAAGGGAGGCCAGACCGACTAATTCTTATGGCACGCGCGGGCATGGGCGCCCGTCCGCTCGGCGACACGCGGTACTCGGGTCCAGGGGTGTATGCCCCGGATCCGTACTACGCGCCGCCCCCACCACCGCAGACGGAGCCCTGGCACGCGCGTCCTCCACCTCCACCTGCTGCCCCCGTCTACCTAGAGGAGGACGGATATCATTGCTCGTATTACGACGATGACTACGGACGCGACTACGACTATGACTATGGCTACGAGGAACCGGGCGCTTATGCTATGCCAGGCCCGTCGCGCGGTTATGCCGACTTTGAGCGCTCGGGCTATGATTACGACGACTATGCTCACGGACGCAGCTACGCTTGCACACACGATCCTCACATGCCTCACATGCCGCATCCGCATCCGCCACTGCCCCCGCCACCTCAGCCGGCAGAGTTGGCCGCTGTCCCGCCGTCCCTGAGGCGGCGGGGTACGCCGCTTCCGAGCCCGCCGCGCATATGGGAACTTGGGCCTCGCGCTGCCCACGTCGATGCGAGACGGAGTGGCGGGCGCTCGCCGCGTCCACCGCCCGATCCGCTCCCCCTGGCTGCTGCGGCACCGGAGTCCGCCTCGAGATCGGCGTCGTCGTCCTCTTCATCTGCCACGTCCGCTGCATCGCTAGCGAATACGCATGCGACGTCTAGCAAGAAAGAACTGTTCGGTGAGTCTGTGGATCGCCGCGACTTGTGTGCGCACATTGTTTTCCCCCTTCTCCGCACAAGAGAGCTAACCATATTCTTTCTCTCACAGTTGCAATGTGGCCGCCCCACTGCGCGTACATGTGATCCTTTCTCGGATGGGCGAAATGGAGTACTGTAAAGTACGCGGATACCCGTTCTCTCGATTTTTCGATGCGCTGGAGGATTCAGAGAATGCCGATGGCCCGGGAGGCGCTGCAGCGCGGTATAAAGTGTGGGTGGTGCTAGGGGAGGAGCGCCTCGAGTTGCCGACGACGTACGCTGCGGTCGAGGAGGGCGAGGAAAAGATGGCACGAAAGGTTCTGCGCCACTTGCGCTCGCGCGAAATAGGAGGGGCAGCGGAAGAGAAGTAGTAGCGTCGGTCTTGTTTGACGTTTCTCCCCTCTCTTCTTGTCAGTTTGCCCTGCGCGTCCGTCGTTTTTCCCCTTTTATCATGTCTACCTGCTATTTACGGAGTCGAAGCGTGACGGGAGAATCGACTAGTTTCCAGAAAACATCTTTCCGAGTACACTAGTAATTGTCACAGGCCGACAAACAGCGGCGCCCTCGTCGAACATCTGCTTATAGCCCCGCATGTTGGCTCTCATCAGGTTCCACGAACTAAACGATCGAGACTGGCTGTTTGATACCATCAAATACAGTGGTATAGTCGGATCTCTCTGTATACCCTGGGGTATAACGTACTGGCTATGACTGCATAGAATGTAGAAACAGGTTCATGAACTTCGTGAATAAATATTATCTGAACTATAAACACTTGGTGATCTGTTGAAACTCCAGACCGGGAATTTGGAGTGATGGAAACAGTGGACCACCCACTTCATTGTGCACCCATTGAGAAGGGTGGCAGAACCAAAACCGCCATACATCACATGTGATGGTTCATAATAAATTGGAGTTGCTAGTCCAACAGTGTCTAGCGAGAGAGACTCAGAGAGTGGACCAAGAAAATAAGGCGATGATGCACTATTTTCGCTCCTGATCGACATCTCGGAATAGCACGAGAATGCTGGAAGTATTCACATTATTACCCGCTACATCACAACACAGATATGACTTACAGTGCACAGTCGAAAATTCAACTTCTACGTTCGTAGTACGCCAATGACTGAGCAGTATGACGATGCCCTGCTGCTGATACATTCTAGATGGTGTCTGGCCGTCGTTGGTCTGTGCTGTCGGATCTGCGCCCTGCTCGAGAAGTATCCGAATCACTTCCACATGTCCGCCGGATGACGCAAAGTGGAATGGTGTCCGGCCGTCGTTGGTCTGTGCTGTCGGATCTGCGCCCTGTTCGAGAAGTATCCGAATGACTTCCACATGTCCTTTCTCCGACGCAAAGTGGAATGGTGTCGAGCCGTAGTTGGTCTGTGCTGTCGGATCTGCGCCCTTCTCGAGAAGTATCCGAATCACTTCTGCATGCCCCCTGTCCGACGCAACATGCAATGCAGTCGACCCGTTGAAGGCCCGAGAGTGCACGTCCTGTGAGTGCGTTATGATCAGGAACTCCACAATTCTCTCAAAGCCGCAAAGAGCTGCGTAATGCAACGCCGTGTTTCTGGGTGTCAATGACCTTCCGTCCCGTGGCTTTCGCCACCACCGATCTAATTCTGGGTCGTATATCCATAACCAGATTCCAAGATGTGATTTGCTCGGGTCGAACAGCCGTTTCACTCCTTCTTCTGCGTTTACTGAAATATTCTCGACTCGGGCATGGCCAACCCAGTGCTCGGCGGCGTATTCTGCCAGGGGAAACTTCTGCAGGCTGTCTTCAGTGATGCTTGCATCCAGGTGCAGCAGAATGCCCAGACATGCTTGCGCGACAACGGTATGAGCGGATGTCAAGGAAATGTGGTAACGGCGGGATAGATTGTCACTTGTTTCCGCAAGGCGGGTAGACATGAGGAACTCCTTCACCGAAAAGTGACAGAATTGGATCACTGGTGAATTTTCTACATGGACAACCGAAAGCAAGCTCGAACAAGTAGAAAGCACGGCATCCAATGGATCTTCCGAGCGCCAGCCCTCGTGGAATCCCGGAATTGGCTCCTCCTTGAACTCAAACGCAAGAAACTCAGCGAGTTCCTCCACACGGAGTGGACGGGAGGCCACGGCTACGCATTGGAATAAACGATGGGCAAGGTCCCAGTCTGCCGTATTAATCTCTCGTAACGTTCGCGAGTATGTCTCGTCGAGGGTCTCTGGTAATTCGGCCAGCGCTTGTCGGAGACGTACTGGGTGGCAACCGCGAAGGTAGACCTGTTGACAATACACCCAACGGAACCTACATTACGTGTATCAGCGACATTTCAACCATTCCGGTGTTGATTCCTCACATTCCGTTAGCATTTCTTGTCAGGACGTCAATCACCATTTGCTTGTCCTCTGCTTTCCACCGTCGGTTTTTTGGATCCCTGCTAATGACCGACTTGACATAGTTGTTGATATCCTCGATTTGCCCGCTCTGGTCATGGAGAGAAACAGAACGAAATGTTAACGAGTCCAGAGCCCATTTGATGTCCATCTCGGGTCGGCTAGTAATGCACATGCGCACATTCTGAAGCTTTGAGTTGACAAGTTCTTCGAAAAGCCTTAGTACATGCTCTCGGGGAGACGGGTTGTCGGATGTATCTGGACATTCATCCAGAGCATCCAGGACCAGGTAGATGGGTGCTTGCCCCGGTAATTTCAGTAGCCCCTTCAAGCACTGGATAAGCGCGTCGTCTTTAGGCTGTTGCGAGCCATCTTGGTGCTCCGAATGGAATTTAGTAAGAATTGCGCAATAGGAGTCGGACTGGTGACAGAGTTGAACAAGTAGGGATGAGAGTAGCCCACGCAGGTGCTTCTTTTCTTCCTCCCTAAAGTCGCAATAAAAGAACGCGAGCGAGGCGAGCCCAGACTTCCGCATCGTGTTAATATCCTCGATAATTGTGGAGCTAGCCAACGGAATAAGTTCCTAAGACAGAACTATCGAAAGAAATAACGTACCAGATAATGCTCTTTCCCGCCCCCGCTACGAAAGGTGAAAGCCATCAGTCTTCGCGAGATAACAACGGGTGAGCGACAACTGACGTTTCCCGTGGATCCATAAAAGCGAACTTGGTCCAGACGCTTTCCATTCAGAGAATGTGTCGCCCTGAAGGAACCACCTTGCAGTCCCTTCGCGGTGCAAGTCGCAGGCGATATTATGGTTCTTCCACGGATCAGGAGGAGAGAGCCATTTCCGGACATCACGTTGTAACTTGTCACCTGCCAAACAATCTCAGACCTTCTAGTCGAAAAAGGTAACAGTTCGATATAACCGACTTTTCGACTTGTTCATGTCGCTTGCGACTGGCTGCATCGTTTCTATCCCTCAATCAGACACAATACCAGCTTATTGGAACCAATAAACCATACCGAGGGCATAACGCACTGGCTATGACTGCATAGAATGTAGAAACAGGTTCATGAACTTCATGAATAAATATTATCTGAACTATAAACACTTGGTGATCTGTTGAAACTTCAGACCGGGAATTTGGGGTGATGGAAACAGTGGGCCACCCACTTCATTTACGCACCCGTTGAGAAGGGTGGCAGGACAAAAACCGCCATACATCACTGTGATGGTTCGTAATGAATTTGAAGTTGCTAGTCCAACAGTGTGTCTAGCGAGAGAGCGGACCAAGAAAACAGGGCGGTAATGCAGTATTTTCGCTCCTGATCGACATCTCGGAATAGCACGAGAATGCTGGAAGTATTCACATTATTACCTGCTACATCACAACACGGATATGACTTACAGTGTACAATCGAAAATTAAACTTCTACCTTCGTAGTATGCCAATGACTGAACAGTATGATGATGCCCTGTTGCTGATACATTCTAGGATGGTATCTGGCCGTCGTTGTCCTGTGCTGTCGGATCTGCGCCCTTCTCGAGAAGTATCCGAATGACTTCCACATGTCCTTTCTCCGACGCAAAGTGGAATGGTGTCGAGCCGTAGTTGGTCTGTGCTGTCGGATCTGCGCCCTTCTCGAGAAGTATCCGAATCACTTCCACATGTCCGCTCGACGACGCAAAGTGGAGTGGTGTCCAGCCGTAGTTGGTCTGTGCTGTCGGATCTGCGCCCTGCGCGAGGAGTATCCGAATGACTCCCACATTTCCGCCGGACGACGCAAAGTGGAATGGTGTCCGGCCGTCGTTGGTCTGTGCTGTCGGATCTGCGCCCTTCTCGAGAAGTATCCGAATGACTTCCACATGTCCTTTCTCCGACGCAAAGTGGAATGGTGTCGAGCCGTAGTTGGTCTGTGCTGTCGGATCTGCGCCCTTCTCGAGAAGTATCCGAATCACTTCCACATGTCCGCTCGACGACGCAAAGTGGAGTGGTGTCCAGCCGTAGTTGGTCTGTGCTGTCGGATCTGCGCCCTGCGCGAGGAGTATCCGAATGACTCCCACATTTCCGCCGGACGACGCAAAGTGGAATGGTGTCCGGCCGTCGTTGGTCTGTGCTGTCGGATCTGCGCCCTTCTCGAGAAGTATCCGAATGACTTCCACATGTCCTTTCTCCGACGCAAAGTGGAATGGTGTCTGGCCGTAGTTGTCCTGTGCTGTAGGATCTGCGCCCTGCTCGAGAAGTATCCGAATCACTTCCACATGTCCCCTTGACGACGCAAAGTGGAATGGTGTCCGGCCGTCGTTGGTCTGTGCTGTCGGATCTGCGCCCTGCTCGAGAAGTATCCGAATCACTTCCACATGTCCGCTCCCCGACGCAAAGTGGAATGGTGTCTGGCCGTAGTTGTCCTGTGCTGTCGGATCTGCGCCCTCCTCGAGAAGTATCCGAATCACTTCCACATGTCCGCTCCACGACGCAAAGTGGAATGGTGTCCGGCCGTCGTTGGTCTGTGCTGTCGGATCTGCGCCCAGCTCGAGAAGTATCCGAATCACTTCCACATGTCCTTTCTCCGACGCAAAGTGGAATGGTGTCTGGCCGTAGTTGTCCTGTGCTGTCGGATCTGCGCCCTGCTCGAGAAGTATCCGAATCACTTCCACATGTCCTTTCTCCGACGCAAAGTGGAATGGTGTCCGGCCGTAGTTGTCCTGTGCTGTCGGATCTGCGCCCTGCTCGAGAAGTATCCGAATCACTTCCACATGTCCTTTCTCCGACGCAAAGCGGAATGGTGTCTGGCCGTAGTTGTCCTGTGCTGTCGGATCTGCGCCCTCCTCGAGAAGTATCCGAATCACTTCCACATGTCCTTTCTCCGACGCAAAGTGGAATGGTGTCCGGCCGTAGTTGTCCTGTGCTGTCGGATCTGCGCCCTGCTCGAGAAGTATCCGAATCACTTCCACATGTCCTTTCTCCGACGCAAAGCGGAATGGTGTCTGGCCGTAGTTGTCCTGTGCTGTCGGATCTGCGCCCTCCTCGAGAAGTATCCGAATCACTTCCACATGTCCGCTCCACGACGCAAAGTGGAATGGTGTCCGGCCGTCGTTGGTCTGTGCTGTCGGATCTGCGCCCATCTCGAGAAGTATCCGAATCACTTCCACATGTCCGCTCCCCGACGCAAAGTGGAATGGTGTCCGGCCGTCGTTGGTCTGTGCTGTCGGATCTGCGCCCTGCTCAAGAAGTATCCGAATCACTTCCACATGTCCTTTCTCCGACGCAAAGTGGAATGGTGTCTCGCCGTCGTTGGTCTGTGCTGTAGGATCTGCGCCCTGCTCGAGAAGTATCCGAATCACTTCCACATGTCCTTTCTCCGACGCAAAGTGGAATGGTGTCTGGCCGTAGTTGTCCTGTGCTGTCGGATCTGCGCCCTGCTCGAGAAGTATCCGAATGACTTCCACGTGTCCGCTCTCCGACGCAAAGTGAAATGGTGTCTCGCCGTCGTTGGTCTGTGCTGTAGGATCTGCGCCCTGCTCGAGAAGTATCCGAATGACTTCCACATGTCCTTTCTCCGACGCAAAGTGGAATGGTGTCTGGCCGTAGTTGTCCTGTGCTGTCGGATCTGCGCCCAGCTCGAGAAGTATCCGAATCACTTCCACATGTCCCCTCGACGACGCAAAGTGGAATGGTGTCCGGCCGTAGTTGGTCTGTGCTGTCGGATCTGCGCCCTGCTCGAGAAGTATCCGAATCACTTCCACATGTCCTTTCTCCGACGCAAAGTGGAATGGTGTCTGGCCGTAGTTGTCCTGTGCTGTCGGATCTGCGCCCTGCTCGAGAAGTATCCGAATGACTTCCACGTGTCCGCTCTCCGACGCAAAGTGGAATGGTGTCTCGCCGTCGTTGGTCTGTGCTGTAGGATCTGCGCCCTGCTCGAGAAGTATCCGAATGACTTCCACATGTCCTTTCTCCGACGCAAAGTGGAATGGTGTCTGGCCGTAGTTGTCCTGTGCTGTCGGATCTGCGCCCAGCTCGAGAAGTATCCGAATCACTTCCACATGTCCCCTCGACGACGCAAAGTGGAATGGTGTCCGGCCGTAGTTGTCCTGTGCTGTCGGATCTGCGCCCAGCTTGAGAAGTATCCGAATGACTTCCACATGTCCGTATTTCGACGCAAAGTGGAATGGTGTCCGGCCGTAGTTGTCCTGTGCTGTCGGATCTGCGCCCAGCTCGAGAAGTATCCGAATCACTTCCACATGTCCGCTCTCCGACGCAAAGTGGAATGGTGTCTCGCCGTCGTTGGTCTGTGCTGTAGGATCTGCGCCCAGCTCGAGAAGTATCCGAATCACTTCCACATGTCCGTATTTCGACGCAAAGTGGAATGGTGTACGGCCATCGTTGGCCTGTGCTGTCGGATCTGCGCCCTGCGCGAGGAGCATCCGAATGACTCCCACATTTCCGCCGGACGACGCAAAGTGGAGTGGTGTCTTGCCGTCGTTGGTCTGTGCTGTCGGATCTGCGCCCTGCGCGAAAAGTATCCGAATGACGTCCACATGTCCGCTCTCCCACGCAAAGTGGAATGGTGCCCAGTCCACATGTCCTTTCTCCGACGCAAAGTGGAGTGGTGCCCAGCCGTTGTTGTCCTGTGCTGTAGGATCTGCGCCCTTCTCGAGAAGTATCCGAATTACTTCCACATGTCCGTATTTCGACGCAAAGTGGAATGGTGTACGGCCATCGTTGTCCTGTGCTGTAGGATCTGCGCCCTGCGCGAGGAGTATCCGAATGACTCCCACATTTCCGCCGGACGACGCAAAGTGGAATGGTGTCCGGCCGTCGTTGGTCTGTGCTGTCGGATCTGCGCCCTGCTCGAGAAGTATCCGAATGACTCCCACATTTCCGCCGGACGACGCAAAGTGGAATGGTGTCCAGCCGTCGTTGGTCTGTGCTGTCGGATCTGCGCCCAGCTCGAGAAGTATCCGAATCACTTCCACATGTCCGCTCGACGACGCAAAGTGGAGTGGTGTCTTGCCGTCGTTGGTCTGTGCTGTCGGATCTGCGCCCTGCGCGAGGAGTATCCGAATGACTCCCACATTTCCGCCGGACGACGCAAAGTGGAATGGTGTCCAGCCGTCGTTGGTCTGTGCTGTCGGATCTGCGCCCAGCTCGAGAAGTATCCGAATCACTTCCACATGTCCGCTCCACGACGCAAAGTGGAGTGGTGTCTTGCCGTCGTTGGTCTGTGCTGTCGGATCTGCGCCCTGCGCGAGGAGTATCCGAATGACTCCCACATTTCCGCCGGACGACGCAAAGTGGAATGGTGTCCGGCCGTCGTTGGTCTGTGCTGTCGGATCTGCGCCCTGCGCGAGGAGTATCCGAATGACTCCCACATTTCCGCCGGACGACGCAAAGTGGAATGGTGTCCAGCCGTCGTTGGTCTGTGCTGTCGGATCTGCGCCCAGCTCGAGAAGTATCCGAATCACTTCCACATGTCCGCTCGACGACGCAAAGTGGAGTGGTGTCCAGCCGTCGTTGGTCTGTGCTGTCGGATCTGCGCCCTGCGCGAGGAGTATCCGAATGACTCCCACATTTCCGCCGGACGACGCAAAGTGGAATGGTGTGTTGCCGTCGTTGGTTTGTGCTGTCGGATCTGCGCCCTGCGCGAGGAGAATCCGAATCACTTCCACATGTCCGTTCTGCGACGCAAAGTGGAGTGGTGTCTTGCCGTCGTTGGTCTGTGCTGTCGGATCTGCGCCCTGCGCGAGGAGTATCCGAATGACTCCCACATTTCCGCCGGACGACGCAAAGTGGAATGGTGTCCAGCCGTCGTTGGTCTGTGCTGTCGGATCTGCGCCTTGCCGAGGAGAATCCGAATCACTTCCACATGTCCGTTCTGCGACGCAAAGTGGAGTGGTGTCTGCCGTCGTTCTCCTGTGCTGCCGGATCTGCGCCCCTGCTCGAGAAGTATCCGAATGACTTCCACATGTCCGCCGGACGACGCAAAGTGGAGTGGTGTCCGCCGTCGTTGTCCTGTGCTGTCGGATCTGCGCCCCGCTCGAGAAGTATCCGAACGACTTGCATGTCCCCTGTGCGACGCCACATGCAACGCAGTCACTCCGTTGAAGGCCCGAGAGTGCACGTTCTGGGTGCGTGATCACCAGGAACTCCACAATTCTCTCAAAGCCGCAAAAAGCTGCGTAATGCAACGCCGTTCCTCTGGGTGTCAATGACCTTCCGCCCGTCGTTTCGCCCCACCGATCAATTTGGGTCGTATATCCATAACCAGATCCCAAGATGTGGTTGCTCGGATCAACAGCCTTTCATTCCTCCTCCGCGTGTGCTGAAATTTCTCGATTGGGCATGGCCAACCCAGTGCTTGGCAGCGTATTCTGCCAGGGGGAACATCTGCAGGCTGTCTTCAGTGATGCTTGCATCCAGGTGCAGCAGAATGCCCAGACATGCTTGCGCGACAACAGTATGAGCGAATGTCAAGGAAATGTGGTAACGGCGGGATAAATTGTCACTTGTTTCCGCAAGGCGGGTAGACATGAGGAACTCCTTCACCGAAAAGTGACAGAATTGGATCACTGGTGAACTTCCTACATAGACAACCGAAAGCAAGCTCGAACAGTAGAAAGCACAGCATCCAATGGATCTTCCGAGCGCCAGCCCTCCTGAAATTCCGGAATCGGCTCCTCCTTGAACTCAAACGCAAGAAACTCAGCGAGTTCCTCCACACGGAGTGGACGGGAGGCCACGGCTACGCATTGGAATAAACGATGGGCAAGGTCCCAGTCTGCCGTATTAATCTCTCGTAACGTTCGGAGTATGTCTCGTCGAGGGTCTCTGGTAATTCGGCCAGCGCTTGTCGGAGACGTACTGGGTGGCGACCGCGAAGGTAGACCTGTTGACAATACACCCAACGGAACCTACATTACGTGTATCAGCGACTTTCAACCATTCCGGTGTTGATTCCTCACATTCCGTTAGCATTTCTTGTCAGGACGTCAATCACCATTTGCTTGTCCTCTGCTTTCCACCGTCGGTTTTTTGGATCCCTGCTAATGACCGACTTGACATAGTTGTTGATATCCTCGATTTGCCCGCTCTGGTCATGGAGAGAAACAGAACGAAATGTTAACGAGTCCAGAGCCCATTTGATGTCCATCTCGGGTCGGCTAGTAATGCACATGCGCACATTCTGAAGCTTTGAGTTGACAAGTTCTTGGAAAAGCCTTAGCACATGCTCTCGGGGAGACGGGTTGTCGGATGTATCTGGACATTCATCCAGAGCATCCAGGACCAGGTAGATGGGTGCTTGCCCCGGTAATTTCAGCAATTCCTTCAAACACTGGATAAGCGCGTCGTCTCTAGGCTGTTGCGAGCCATCTTGGTGCTCCGAATGGAATTTAGAAAGAATGGCGCAATAGGAGTCGGACTGGTGACAGAGTTGAACAAGTAGAGATGAGAGCAGCCCACGCAAGTGCTTCTTTTCTTCCTCCCTAAAGTCGCAATAAAAGAACGCAAGCGAGGCGAGCCCAGACTTCCGCATCGTGTTAATATCCTCGATAATTGTGGAGCTAGCCAACAGAATAAGTTCCTAAGACAGAACTATCGAAAGAAATAACGTACCAGATAATGCTCTTTCCCGCCCCCGCTACAAAAGGTGAAAGCCATCAGTCTTCGCGAGATAGTAACGGACGAGCGACAACTGACGTTTCCCGTGGATCCATAAAAGGGAACTTGGTCCGGACGCTTTCCATTCAGAGAATGTGTTGCCCTGAAGGAACCACCTTGCGGTCCCTTCGCGGTGCAAGTCGCAGGCGATGTTGTGGTTCTTCCACGGATCAGGAGGAGAGAGCCATTTCCGGACATCATGTTGTAACTTGTCACCTGCCAAACAATCTCAGACCTTCTAGTCGAAAAAGGCAACAGTTCGATATAACCGACGTTTCGACTTGTTCATGTCGCTTGCGAGTTGCTGCATCGTTTCTATCCCTCAATCAGACACGGTACAAGCTTATTGAAACCAATAAACCATACCGAGGGCAGCCCTCACGGTGTCAATCGATAGCTTCCCGTCTAGCGGGAGTGAGGCTCAGCAGCCGGCGGTGACTAGTCATGTGCGTTCGCTCACCGTCCATGAACACCTTCATGTTTCGCATGAGACCATAGACCACCTCCAGAGTCTGCGCTGCTGTGGTGCGAGCCTCGTCCTGAGTGAGTCGATCCAGCCTTTGCAGCACCGCCTCGACCTCATTATCTCCCAAAAGCTTCTTTACGAATTTCACTGCGCTGCGTTCAGGTCGACCGGGTCATCAATGAGGTTGGACTTACTCGGTCGCTTCCGTCTAATCTGTTTGGTCGCCAGGGCGAGAGTCGAAAGCAGCTCAACCAATATTCGTACAATGATTTCCGCCATTGCCATCGTTGGAGAGATTTTGGTATATATATCAAGTCGACAGAGGAAGCGTTCGATGGACTCGAGCAAGTCGACCAGGAAATCGTAGCTCGCACCAACATCTTTGGCCGCCTGATAGATCTGGATGTCACAAAATACACATGTCGGGACGGAAGAAGGGCACGTACAGCGAACAGGACAGCGATGCCCGAAAATACGGCTCGTGCAGGTGGGAACGACTATAGAATCACAATCAGAGAGGTGGAACACTGGTCAGCACCCTGCAGCGCACCACACTCATGACGTCGCCGAGGGTGGTGCTGCTTGAGAGCACATGGATGGCTGACACGGCACTCTTTAGCGATTTCGTGATTCTGCTATCCCTTCCTCGAAATTCAGCAAAGGCCTGTGCTTGTTGTTGAAGAATAGCTAGAACGGAGTCGACCGAATTACAACACTGGAGTTGCTCGGCGACTGGATGTCCGGCCAATGTTGTGCCCGTCTGATTCTCGTAATCTTGCAAGGCGCGCTCGAACAGCTCTCGGAAGTGAGAGGATTGTGAGTGATCCGTCATATTTAAAACTGCGGGGAAATGTGGGCTTGGGGAAGAGAGATGGAGCTCCGCGAGGAAATAACGGGTGGGGGGAAGGATGAGGTGGTGGTGGGTTGGGGGGAAGGACGAGGACACTGCCTCCCATCAATCATCGATGGATTGATGACAAGCAGGCGCAAGCCAATTTCCCGAAACAGGGGGCGTAAGACTGGCGTAAGTTGCGGCTGAGCGCGTTGAGCGCTCTGCGTTCTCGGAAATCGGAATGTTGGGTGAGTCTAGTGTTGCCACGGCTCGGGTCTCGAGCGGCTCAGCCGATGAGCCAAGCCGTGTTTGAGCCAAGCCGAGCTGTTGTGACGGCTCACGGCTCAGAGTTGCCAAATCGGCTAGAGCTGCTCAACAAGTCACGAAGGCACCGCCTCAGTTGGGTCCTTTCGTCACCCTTCTCACGCTCCGGTCCGTGTCTGCCCCGTCTCTCCCGCCCTCCCCTCGGTCCACCGTATTGCAGGTTCAGTCTCCACCGCTATTCCGAGTAAGCGGTTCAAGTGAATAATTATTAATTACTTAATCCCACATGATGTAATGAACACAATAATAAAATTTTATTTCCAAGGTTTATTTCATAGTTGTGAACTGGAAAAGTGAAACACAGAGGGGGGGTATGAATACAAATAATTTACAGGGGGAGTATTCGGGGGCAGGGCGGACGCGTTAATGGAACATGCAGGGGGGAACTGTGAGCTGGGGAGGGAGGCACGGAGCAGCGCCGTGGACTGGCTCGGCGCAGGCACAGTATTGGCGGCGGCCGCGCACATTGAGGCATTGGCGGCGGCGGACCTCGCATTGTCTTTGGCATGGGCACCGGACTTTTCGCCGCCACCGTATGGATCCCTGACCTCATCTCTTCGGGGATCACCATTGGGGCCCTCACGTACGCACGTGCGCTTGTGATTATTGAGCTCTCCAATGCGACTGGCTGCCGAGGCCAACTCCGAGTTGCTCGCGCATTTCTGCTTTTGGCCACGCTTAACGCCCATTCGCGCCGTGGTTTCTGGCCAACTGTGTTTTTTTTTTTTTTTTTTTTTTGAATGCGTTTATTGTCCGAGTTGTACAACTATAAGACAGGTACTCTACAGAGAGAGCGCAGCGAAACGTATGTAGTGTGAGAAGTATGTGGTAAGGAGGCGCGTACAGGGTTGTGAGGAAAAGAGTAGGTAGACTAATCGTAAAAGTCCGTTTCTTCCTCCTCAACTTTCATCGTAAAGAGGGTAGGATCAAATGCGACGTTACCGTGCCTGTCAGTGAAGAAGCCGGCCGGCAGTTCAGTCGGGGCTCGGCGAGCGGAAAGTAGGTTCCGGAGGTGGAAGGGGGTGGAGGAGGTCGCGGGAGAGATGCAAGAACTCCCCGAGCTGAAAACCCCCGGCGAACGTGGAGAAGATGTGGGCGAATGAGGGGACTTCAGTCCCAAAGGCGGTGAGGCGGGCTGTGCGATGGCGTGCACATTCGAGGATGACGTGGCGAGCCGTGTGAGACTCGCGTGAGAGGGGCGTTGAGCAGAGGCACTCCGTGCGGTCTCCGGCCGTGGGGCGAAACCGGAGGGAGTAGGTCGAAGTGAAGGCGTGTCCGGTGGAGAGTTGAACCCCAGCAGAGAATAGACGTCGATTCCCTCGGGCCAGTAGGCCGCGTATGAAGGGAGGGGGCCGGTTGCCGTCGGGTGGGAGGCGGCACGAGATGTGCGCGGGGTGTGAGGAGGGGACATGGGCTGCTTGCCACTCGGCGTACATCTGCTCCTGACGATCCGGAGGACCCGCCACCAGCTGTAGAGGCAGATCATCATCGTCAAGGTGAGCGATGAAAGCTCGCAGGTGAGAAGCGTGCGTCCATAGGGGAGAAAACCGTCGGAAAGTGATGGACGGATGTGCTGGAAGGGCCAGGAAAGTGCGGATAAAAGAATGTATGCGGGCAGAAAGAGCCAGTAGAGGATGAGTGCCGCTCGCAAGAGACCGAACATAGGGGTCAATGGTGTGAGAAGGGAGGAGGATGTCCACCCGATTGAAGTGCCCCGAGTCTTTTAGGAACTGGGGGGACGTGACTGCAGCGAGGAGGGCGGAGAGCTGGGAGCCGGCCCGCGTGAGGTGGGAGGTGAGGCCGCCGTACAATGGGCGGTCGGTCTGGATGGCCCAGGCGGAAATGAAACCTGTATCAGCGGAAGAGGAGACCTCGGAGATGAAAATCACCGGGCAGACGGCAGCTTTACGTGCCATCCAACGTTTGGTCTCGGCTACAAGGCGAGGGGAGACATCGCGCTGATGGGGGAGGAAGGAGAGGCGATCGGAGGCGGAGATGAACCGATCGCGGAGGGGAGGCAGGGGTGTGTAGGGACCGTGGGTGACGTGGGTACGGTTGGAGGCGCCGAGTAAGCGTGTGAGTGTGGTAGGTGGGGCAAAGGGGGCGTAGGCGGACGCGGCCGGGTTGTGTGAAACGATCATGTGAAGGAGGTGGGAGGGGGGGAGGCGTGTGAGACGGTCACTATAGGAGCGGACTAACTTCCGCGCGGTGAACTCGATGGGGGGGATGGCCATGAGGTTGTGAAGGGGGGCAATGGGCGTGGTGCGGAAGCACCCACTCATCTTTCGCAAGGCATCGTTCTGCGCCACCTGCAGGACGGAGATGAGCCCCTTGCGTGTGCCCTCCAGAGGGTGCCAGCACGCGATCCCATACGTAAGGACGGGGACAATGAGGGCGTGGAAGAGGCGTCGCCAGGCAGCGAACCTGAGGCCGCGGACAGAGTTGCCAAGGATGGCGAGGCTTTGGATGGTGGAGCGGGCGCGGGCAGCCATGATCTTGACGTGGGGCGTCCATGACAGCTTGGAGTCGATGTACAAGCCAAGGTAGCGGACCTGTGGTTTGATTTCGATGTTTACCTGCCCGGCAAACGGGTCGCGGTAGGCAATGTGGGTGGGAGTGGGGCCGACGAGGTTGCGGTTGGGGCGGGTGGGGAGGAAGACTATGGCCTCCGCCTTGTCGGGGTCGGTTTTCAGGCCGTTTTTGCCCAGCCATTGCGTGAGGTCCTCCAGTCCGCGAGCAGCTTTTTCGAGGGCCGAGCGGACGGTGGTGCCGGAGGCGTAGATGCCTCCGTCGTCGACGTATAACTGGGCCGTCTTATCGACCCATTTGTCGTTGTGGTGGGTGAGCATGGCCGACGTGTAAGTGGCCGAGGCGACGGGCGAGATCGGCGACCCCTGTGGTGTCCCGGAGTTGACCGGGAAGGGGGCCGAGCACTCGTTGTTAAACGAGAGGACTGTGTTGCGGGGGGCCAGGAATGACGCTGTCCAGTTAATCAGCGTCTCACTGTACCCAAGCAAGCGGAGGAAGTGGAGGGTGCGGTCGACGTTGAGGTTGTCGAAGAACCCCGAGATGTCGAAGAGGAGGAGGGCGCCAGCCCGCTTAGCTTTAATGGTCGCCTCCGCGTTGTGGACGACCGTCATGGCGGCGTCTACCGCGCAGTGGTGGTCGCGGCTGCCGAACTGGTGGGGGTCGATGAGGAGGTGGGCATTGGACTCGTCCATAATGCGGCGAGCCACAATCTTCTCAAGGAGTTTGCCGCAGCACTCCAGGAGGGCGATCGGTCGGTAGGCCTTGGGGGCACTGTAGTCTGGGCGGGAGGGTTTAGCAAGGACGACGACTTTTACGTCTTTCCAGGGGTGTGAGCCCTGGTCGAGGCAAAGGTTGAAAAGTCGGACGAAGACCTCGGGGCAGGCCTGGCCAACTGTGTTGATTTGGAGCAATAAGCTCCGGTGGAGGGAGTGCAGGGCCACCGCCTGATTGGGCGGTGGTGAACACCGCAGTGAGCTGGTTCCTCACCGAGCGAAGGGACTGTATGGTCTCCGCTGCTGGGGAGCTGACTGCCGAGGACATCACCTGCTGTGTAAGCGAGATGACATCTGATTCCAGGCTGGAAACGATCGTGCTGTCATCACTACGTGGGACGGCGTCTCGCGCTTCTTGCACACTTTCCCTTTCTGATGCGCCTTCCTTTTCTGGCGATGGCGTCTTGAACGCGTTTTTGAAGCGCAGATCGCACTCCTCAGGACCTTGGGTGTGAATGCATATTGAAATGATATGCTTACATAGCTGCACTCTGGGCCAGTCAGGACAGCTGCAGTGCAGCTTTGTGAGATCAGCAGAATAATATTGCTGGGGATCAGAGGCCGACTTGACGGAAAAGCGCCTGTTGCTGAGATCGTTGATCGCGCTCACTTCAACTTCGGGCGCGCGTCTCAGAATTTCTGCACGGCATCTCTCTGACAGGTCTGGCCCCTCAAAGCCGAGGGACTGTCGATCGTGCCGACTTTGGTAACTCGGCAACATCTCCTTGACTAGCGTGGAAATAAGGTGATCAACCCGCCGATTGCGCTTCCTCTCAAGCCAGGTGGACTTTAAGGAATGGTGATAACTAGAGATTGCATTAGATATACTGTTAAACACTTAATCATGTAGTAGATAAGATTGCTTACGCTTCAATCAACATATTTGTATCTCCCTCTTCAAAGATTGTCCGATGTTGCCTTGAGATTGCTGACCACATCTGAACATCGGGCATCCACTTATCTCTGAGATACTGAGCCACACTCTCGGGATATGAGGTGTTAGCCTGTATCTCAGCCCATTGCCAGTAGAATTGAATGGGATCGGAGATTCTGACCCATCCCTTAATGCGCTTCCATAGTTCTGGGAACGCGGTTGTATTGAAATGTGTCCGCATGGCGCGGAGCACATGCCACCAGCAGTAGAGCACGCGAGATCCCGGATAGACTGCTTGGATTGCATTAATTTGAGCCTGATCGCAGTCTGTCATGATGATCGACGGATAGATCGGTGTGCTCCACTGCTTTACTGTATTTAGAAAGTATTGAATTGTTGCCTAAGTGCCACTGGATGACAGCATCCAGGCAACAGGCACACCTGTCAGAGGGAACTCAATGGCTTGCCTGCCAATTAAGTGAAGTTCACGCACCATGTCCCCAATGATCTCGGACTAGAAGCGTGAATAGTTGGAGCCCAATATATTGGGTGGTGTTATGAGTCGCATCGATCACTAGGAACGTGTTGCCAAGCCGCCAGAGTGCATTCAATTGCCATTTAGTCTGAATACACACAAAAAATGTATCTGGGGCAAGGCCAGAGCCTGCAGGAGGTTGATCCTGCTTATCCTTGTAGATCGATCGATGTCCCTCGTCTCGCAGATTTGTGATCCAGGTCTTAGTTGAGATTGCATCATTATCGTCCAAGCGGATCTCTTGCATTTCAATGATCAGTTGAATTCGACTGATATCACGAATTGTGATATGATAATCGCAATTGGCGGGTGTGCACTGCGATTGGACGCGCTTCCGCTAACGCTGAGTAATCGGTAAAATGAATTGAAAATGTAATAATAATGACATACGATCTCCTTGGGATTGACACGCAGCCGGAGCAGGTCTAGAACCAAGGCACGCGTCTCCATTGACAGGCGCATGTATTGGAGATTCTCGTCGTGAATCTCATGGTTGTGCTCCGTTTCATAGTGCCCCAATACGGTGGGTACATGCCAATAAAGTTTCACGGTTATTTTGCATTTGCAATTGGTAAATTTCCTCTCAATTTTCCGATTGGCTCCGGGTTTTGGCTGAGAGGAGGAGTCCCCCTTGAAAAGATGATAGATGGATGAGATAAGCGTCACCAAGAGCTCACACAACAGAACCTGCCCAAATGCTAGGATGCTATTGCAAAGTTACGTAGGTGACAATAAAAGTATATCTACTGTATCTGGGACCATCACGGGCCCTTTATAAGTATTCTACTATACCATTACCATGTGAATTCGCACCTGCGTCGTCCCAGAGACGGACGCGTATATTGCCCTCGGGCGGACGGGGCCGAGCCCCGTTCCCACGGTTATGTGTGTGAGACAGGGAACGAGTCCCTGCCTCGCACGGGCGTTGCTGCCCTCGCATGTGCCCATATCGGGCGTGCTGGTGCACAGTGCCCCTCGGGGGCTCCTGTGTTCATCGGGACCCTTGCAGTGCGGTGCCCGAGGTGCAGTAGAGGCTGCACCCTCACTGTTCGCGTTATGAGCATGCTTAGTCAGCAGGTAAGGCAGCGCCTTACACCCTTGGTGCGACCACGTGCGCAGCTGTAGACACACCGCTCCTGCCAAATCGGGCCCTCCGAGCGGGTGGTATGATGGGAAATGAACTCAATTGAATTGTCCAGCTGCTTGGCTTTGAGCCAAGCCTGAAAATCGTCCAGATCTTCCCATTCAACAGTGAATCGCTTTTTCTCGCGGTCATGACTAATACTGCCAACACATGTTGATGTCCCTGGATCCTCTTGGGCCACCGCGTTGCCGCGTGCCCAGCGACGCGTCGGATTGATTTGGAATTCGGGAGGGGCGTCGGGAATGACAAATACGGACATTTCTCGGGGTCAGGGAGGAGGGGAAGGGGTCGGGAATTGTTGAGGACACGCTCCCCTCCCTCCCCTGCCCCCCACAGAAACAGGCCACAAATAATATGATTTATTTTAGTTTATTTACATGTTATATATTGAAAATCATTAGTTTAGTTTGAAGGACACAATGTTTTATTGCTATGTAACCTCAAACCAGGAATATGGCCGGCGGTTATGGCGGGCCGCACTTTTCCGGAAGCGTGAGAAGGGTGATGAAAGGTAAAAACTCACCGCCTCCATGCCACGTTACCGGCCTCTAGTGATGCCGCAGTCCGGTTCTGAACCGAGGTTCGAACCCGAACTTTTCCAAACCAGACCGAAGTCCGGTTCGGGGTTCGGGTGAGGGCCCAAAACAGCGAACGCGTTCGGACGCGTTCGGACCGCTCCGAACCTCTTCTCTTTTGTTGTTTGTGATGTCCGTCACACGTCGAGAACTCGAGGTCGGTGGGTAGGCAGGGAGCTGACGACCGACGGTGATCGTAATGACTTCCAAGAGCTCACCACCATATAAGCGGAGTCGGGAAACCTGAAGTCTCCCTTATCTTCAGTTGGCGCTGCGATGCGCTCGCCAACCGGGGACAATGCGGCGGAACCAGTGCCAGTGTGTTCTAGTGCCTTGTAGTATCCGCGTACATGAAGCTCGCGATCGTTAGCGTAATTAGTAGCCCACGTCCCAAGATAGCTCCGACAGGGGATACGTGCAGTCCGTTGGGGTAAAGAATGTTCAGGATAGATGGCGTGGTGCGGATGCTCCAGTTTAGCATAGGCGAGGCCCCCGCGAGGCGGAAATTTGGGATTGACGTGCGGTGGGTTGCAAATTATTCGGACCACCCCACGAACTCGAACTGGTAACGAGCTGACATTGGAGGCTCAGACCTCCCCCTGGGTCATTGTTGGGAGCACGAAGTCGGGGAGGACGGAATGCCCCAGTATAAGGAATACGTGCGCGTTGAGCACGATTAGCCACGCCGGAGCGCCCGACACCCGACTCTCACTCCCTTCTCGGCCTTGACCCACTCTCGACACAACGCCACCGCCCCTGCAAGCAAACGCCGTCGCCCCAAACCCTTTCAGCTAGCATAGTCTATCTTACTGTCACCCTCTTTCTGTCTCTCTTTTCTTTCCCCTAGATACCAACTTGTCTATAAAGTAAACACTAAACTACCTACTTAGAGTAGTGGACCCTACCACCCAATTAACAGTTTTCGTCTGTGTCCCTATCCGTGTGCCGCGCCGCCGTGCGCTCCTGTTCCCTTCGTTCGCCCGCGTTCGCTGTGCCACCGTGCACAAGTCCGCTCCCCTTCCTTTCGTGCCGCACCGCCGTGCACTCCCCGTTCCGTTCCCGCGTCCCGTCCGCTTCCTCGTCCCCAGCTCTCCCCCTTCAACATCTTATCACTTATATCTGTCCACACTTTCCCTTGGGTCGAATTCACCAACTCGCACTTATACCAGTCCAACTCATCATGGCGTCTCCGCATATGCCATAGATGTCACAGTATGCTGATGGGCTGCGGCGAGTGATGCGATAAGGGAATCCCTATGACTCACAGATGTTTCGTGAATAAAAGTGCAGCAGGGTACCCTGCTCGTGGGCATGCGCTGTAGGACCAGACAGGGCTATGTGAAGCCATTGAGGTGGGCGGCGTTGTCTTCTTGCGCAAAGGCCATGTCCGCACTCAACACCCAGATTGACGCGCGGCCGCCGTTTACTGCAATCTCGTCACATGGGTCACCTAGTTTTATTATAATTCAACGAACACGACATTTAAAAATGTCGGCAATCAAATCTCGGGATACAATGGGGTCGGCATATTGAATGAAAATGGGATGAGCATGGGTAGACCGATTTGAGGACACGTGGGGTCAAGGCTTCCACAAATTCAGCCCTGTTACTACAATACAATAATTCGAAGCCTGGGGCTGGGATAAGGATTCTGGTACCATAGAAGTAAAGGGAATGGATGTCTTGAGCTGTAAACAACATGTACAACGACAATCAAAGGGGGCTGTAAACATAAACACATAAGTGCTAGTGCGTGACTGGCATGAAGAAGGGGACAGCACCAGTGAATCACCGATTCGCTCATTCCTCCTCCTCTTCCCAACGGTGGATAGCAACAGGTTGACCGGAGAGCCGTCGTGCATCGACAAATGGTTGTATGGCTTCCTGGACAGATCCGGGTGCTACAGGTCCCCCCAAGAAAAGGTCGCGTAGGTTGGGTAACACTTCTGTTGCCCTTTCCCCGATGAGCTCCTGCAGTGCAGGTGCAATGAGTGGCACAAGACTCTCGGATACATAGAGACCCTGGATAGTGGCAAATGGCTGGAAGAGGTCGAGGAAGAGAGTCGGTTTTATGCCATCTTCCAATCGCGGCTCGGCGGGCGAATGCGTCACGACGAGGTCAAGTCGTTCGACAAGAGAGAAGAAAGCCGAAAGTTTGCCGCATACCAAGGCCATTATAGAAAGCTGCCAATTTATGCCCTCGCGCACGACTCGCAATGTTGAGCCACGTGGCAGGAATTCGAGTAGGAGCGATGATGAGTCAAACAACACTCTGGCTGCCTTGGACTGCCTGAGCCCTCTTGTGCGATCGATAAACTGTCTGAGATGTGGAACGCTATAGACAAAGTCCCTGGCGGCTGACATGTGGAGTTGGCTGAGCACGGGGGTATCGATACGGGCGACGAAGTCTTCCAAGTACCAGCGCATGCCTTCAAAGGAAAACTTGGCAAGGGCAGGGAGAACAACACGTTCCTGTGGAAGTGAACTTAGTGTCGATCCGGATTGAAATGGTTTGAGTCCCAGCCAAAGTGATTCGAGCCTCTTCAAAGAGGACAAGCAGGCGACCACCGACTCGGGTGAAGCGAACAGATGAGGCAGGAGTGTAAGATTGACGAGGTCACCAGCAGACAAAATCAGGTTCCGCACTGCCGCAAATGGTATGTCCTTCAGCTCGAGCGTTCGCAGGCGTGGGGCGCAGACACCAGAGAGAAAGGACACAGATGTGCCATATAACCCAAGCTCCAGATATGTCAGCTCTGGGAATGGCACCTGCATTGCCGCGGCGAGCATTTCCCATGCTCCTGGAACATTGGTGATGCTGATGTGACGCACACGATCGCGATGCTCGAGTGCGGCAATGATGTTGTCCAGCGGCTTGATTTCCTGCGCTCTGCTCCCATGATAATGGATCTGTATGGGCAAGGTTGGCCAGACATCCCGCATCGCCCTCACTGGCCTATCTCCTGTGCAGAGAAGTCGTAGATTCAGGCGGAACGGTGATGCAAACACGACGCTCCGCCAAATTTGGCGCACGTGTACTAGAGCATGCCATTGATCGGCGCTGCAAGGTTCGTATGGGTTTTCGTCGTCCAAATAAAAATCAAATATTTCTAAGAGGACATCCTCTGGGAGAACGTGGATCGTTGCCTGGCCTACACCGCAATAGTCAGATGCCATTGCAGAAAAATTCACAGAAGGCCCACATAAATTACGCGGTCCATCGAACACCTCCTGATGATGTGTCAAACGCTCCTCCATACCCAAGCCCTCGGAGGAACCATCAGTCTGGACAGCTTCTTGGGTATGGCTATGTGAAAACTTGATTATTTCTGATATGTGACCAGTTAAATTTCCTAGACGCACTCGTGAGGACTCATTGTGAGGACGCTGTGCTAATGACGAGATGGTTGCGTTGTACAAAAGCTCAGACGGGGATCAAACCCCTAATTCAATCACCCACGCCACCGGTTACGTAATTATATGTCCGTCAAGTAGCGGATAGCGGAGTTCGCCGAAACCGAAACTGTCACCAGATCGACAGCACACCCTAGGGTAACCAAGAACCAAGCTTTGCCCCCCGGGTCCCCTTTGCATGCACATAGTCAGACCCGGCGATGATGCACGGGCCACATTTCTGTGCTGTGCTCCAGAAAGTAAGGCGCTTTGTTCTCTCTTCCCATCCCAGCACTGGCAGAACATGGAGACATACGGCGATTTCAGTGAATGCATAGTCAAGAGTATGGATGACCAGATGAGGGTCTTTGTGGCTGAAGATCTTGGCCTCGGAGTCAATCAATAGAGGGCGTCATTGTCGCCTCTGGGCGTAGGCTACGGAACAGCTTCACTTTCGCTATGATACCGCCGCGGGGAGGGGTAGCGGGGCGCGCAGGTATCGTTCAGAGTTCGAGCCAGGGGATTCCGTTCATCTCGAAGAACGGGGCCTGACTGGAGGGGTGTTGAAACACGGCCCGCCGAGTGGTGACTCGAGGAGGGCCTCTGCACAATGTTTTGGCAAACCCATACCGAGGAATCCATGGGTCTGTACATCAACGCAGGTGATGGCGCCGGTGCCAAGACTTTCGTAGATGCACGATCGCTTTGCTGATAGTCGTTCTAAATGGGCCAAGGGTGGAGGAACAGGGCCAGGCACTAACCAGTGGACATTCATTTTCATGTTTGAGTATCTGTTTTTCTTCGGCTGGAGGTCCGCTCTGTTGGGGGCGGGGGGGTGTTGAAAACCCGTACCCGCTATTTCTGTAACTCCAAATGTCTTGGATCCTTGGGTGCGCTGAAAAAGTTGCACACACACCAAACTCCAAAGCTCCAACCCCCGCCATGCACCGCCTCCGCGCCATGTTACCGGCCTCACGTAACAAACACAGGGCTATCCTTATGTTTCATTTTCGTGCATTTGTCGCATCGGATTGTTTTGTTTACTTTTCCCAACCCACAAGCAGTACGGAATCCAGGTACGCGGGATACTAGTACTTATTAGGTGGCAAGGCGTCGATAGCCAATGAAACGTCCGAGTCCAGGATAGGTTCCCTAGTAGAATAAGCTACGTACCGGCACTGCTTGAGCCACTTGAACGTTTCATCGCGCAACGGTCCCTAGGGTGACCTGCATCCTTCATAGCCGTAAGGCTTGTGTAACGTCCTGTTCTATGCGTGTGATCTTCTTGGCGGAGTGACGGCCTCCCCTGTCCGGTAGACATTATGAGAGCTCTGCGGTCCTCACATTCAAGTCATCGACGGCGCACCGCGTTTCATACCAGAGGGAAGGAGCATAACTGTCTGTACTTCTGAACCCGCTCCTCCGTCTCTTAGCGGAAACAGCGATGGGCATGGGCATCTGTGGGCATCGAATCTATCCTGGAGGCGATCAAGTGGTCAAGCCATAGAAACTCCCGACAAAACCCACGTTTTAGTAAGGGAAAAGGACAACGTGTGTAAGCTTCATTAAGAGAAGTTAACGGTACAGACACAGGAACGCCTCTAAGGATAGAAATCTATTGTATCAAGACCAAACGGACCCACGCAATGGCTGACCGTCTTACTGCTCTACTAGCGGGAGTTGAGCGCAGCTGCGACTGCATTATTTGTCAAGAACGAAGCCCTCGGATCCTCTAGATAATCATCGCAGTCCCAAAATTCGTTCAATATGTTGCTGTGGCGAACGAGGTGCAGAGTGCGCGTGGTGACGGTCCAGTCGAACCGTAGTATACCATCCGCTTGACGAAAGGTAGTGGCAGCGGGAGAGGCGGGAACGTAGGTCTGCACATTGAGTTCCAAAAATTTAGCCGTGACCATTTTTTTCACAATGAAGGGAACGTACCACAAGCACCGCTCTGCTCTCCTCATTCAACTTGGAACCGTTGAGCTGGGCGACGCGTCACTGATAAGCAAAGAGCTGACAGTGACAGATCCCGACAACTCACCACTACCGCGATTGGAGTCGGGAAGCTCTCTTTTATCTTGGCTGCGACGCGCTCTCCGACTGGTGACAATTTTGTGTCGCCGAGACGCGCGGGAGCCTCGTAGTATCCAACCACATAAAGCTGATTCCTGTTGGCGTGATTGGCGGCCTACAACACGCAAAAGAGATGGGAATCTGTTGGCGCAGGAACAAAATGACGAGCAAAGGAAGGAGAAAACACACCAGCCCGAGCCCAACCTCCATCATAGGACTGAGATTCGTCCAGTGGTGCTGGAGAGGGACCGCGTCGTCGATGATGATGATGGTTGAGTCGGCTTCGGAGGGTTTACCCAGGAACACGCCATTGACGGTCTGGTGCGGGTATTTGAGGGCATGGAGGAGGATTTTGGTGGAGGCGAGGTCGGTGAGGCGGAAGTTTGGGCCGAACATAGTGCGAGAGCCGGACGGGTGCGAATTTGTGCCGGGATTGCTCCGGACCGGAACTTGCACACGCTTACTCTTCTGTTTGCCAGGACCAGGCATCTTGACTTTTTCTCTTGTTTTCTCTCGACGTTTGCACCTTTTGGTCGTGTCTAAACACCCATCCCTCTGATTCTGCTCAGTATTTATGTACTTCCGTTTCTTGACGCTCTTTCTCGATTTATCTCGGGAACTACGATCATGGATTTTAGTGGCACTGGCACCCTGGCCAACTGACACACTTTCCAACCGGAGTCACCGGTTCTCTCCATATGGGCTCCACCCCCTACGTAGGTGTAAGAATCCGAGCGCCTCGATCCCGTCCAATTCAGCTAGACGGACAGGTAGCGACAACTTGAGATGTCGCAGGTAGCCTAATCTGATCGTGATGGAGGTAACGAAGGGGGACTTTCCCCTGCGATCTCTCTTGGTACAATATAGTGCTTCCCCTTTCATTCGATGGAATCCTTTCCAGGCGGACGAATGCCGTTATCAACGGGTTGGGTCAATGTGTATGGTGGTGTTGGTATCACGCATGCTTTCGTCGCATTCATCTCAGTCGCCTTTGACCAATTCATGCAAGGGTACATTTTCAAACGTGTCGAAACACACCGACTCCGTACGGCGAGTTGGTTTTGACTTCTGATATTTTGCAGTCTGGTGCACCGCTTTGCCGGCACTACGCGCGCTTTAAGAGAGGACGGATTGTAGCTGGTTGTCAACGACTCGCCCAACCCTTTTGGCCGTGCATGGGTTGGCTGTTCGTTACTAGGATGGATTTCGTAAATCGTGCTTCCACATTGCTCACTTCGTAACAGTGTCTCAGAAATACTCTAACGCTCGCTGTGCATGGCGCGCTGTGTAGAAATTACGGCAACTTGCTTCACTGGGTTGATGATGCAGACGTAGAGAAGACGTAGTGACATCCTCGCATGGCAAACGCACCCAGACCTGTGAGCTGTGCATTTGATCTGTAAAGTCCTTCTGGTCTTTCCTCATGATCAGCTCATTCCAGGTTACGGACTGACCGTAGGCAGGTGGAGTGGTCTCCAAACCCGGTCGGGCAAGTGCGCTAACTCACAGGTCGAGTTTCTTTGGTTTTACGTGTCTTCCGTTCTCACTGAGCAACAGATCACGCTGACGAGGGTTCCGAAAATCAAACCACCGCGTGGGCTGCCTGCATCGAGTAAGTCCTTGTTCCTAAACAAGTAGTCTACTCGGAGGTCCGGGAGGCTGCGGAGGTCCCACTCTTTCAAGTTGCTGATCTCCGGTGGGCTATTTCAAGCCGGCGCTGTGGAGCATACAGCCGACATAAATGGGCGAAACCCTCGACCGCAATGTACTCCATGCATGTTAGTAAGCGACTCCTGGGGATGATCTTAGTCGGGGGAATAGCCTCCGACATTTATGTGTGCCAATAACGTGTGCCTCCGAGTCTGGGAATTCGTTTTGGATTAGCCTGACCTTAGTGAAGTTGTCGGTCACTAGTGCGGTGCTTTCAGTATACAGTAGTGAGACGGGTCTCAGCTAAGCTGACTTATCCCGCGATACCGGTGAATTGTACCAGTACGGTATCCAACTATACCAACCACCAGGTGTGGTGGTGTCCGGCCCTAGGGATCACGCGATACCGCCAATCCGGCCCGGGATCCCCGTGGCGCGTCTCGCCAAGCCCGCGTTCAACGAAACCGCCGTGTGCAGCGACTCGGAGGAGAGGAGGAGAATGTGGGTCGTCACCGGGCCATTCGATGGTGAAGTATCAAATGAGGTGGGCTTCCAAAGTAATCCATTTTTCTTGTCTTCCCTTCCCCGCGCAACCTCTCGATCTCATCCGCGGTGTGTTTCTGTTTCAGAGTCCAAACTGCTCAAGAGCGGAAAGTCATATGTCATCAGCCGCAAACCACAATCCGACCTGGTTGTGAATCACAAGAAGGTTTCCCATGATCACGGCCAGCTCGTCGTCGCTGAGTTCTCCCCGGATGACGTCGTGCGGACCACTTGTTCTCCTGTGTTAGACCCACGCCGCTTAGCCATGGTTACAGACCAACACCGATTACTCGCCAACGCTGCGGATTCTGAACTCCAAAAACAAGACAATGCGTATATTGCGCGAAGGCGTCCCCAACGGTGTCATCGTGAACCCGGGTGCGACGGAATTGTTGCAACACAATGATCAAGTTGACATCGTTAGTGGTTTGCCCTTAACGTAAGTGCCACACCCTCCCATCATTCTATCAAAGCAATCATTTGATTGATTACCGCTTTGCAGCGTACAATGGAAGAGAATATGCTGCTTCGAAACGCATGAAAATGTCAAGTCCCCTATCCCCATCGACGCCTGCGCGTCTCTCGGTGTGTCATGCGAATGCGATTCGTTCCGCGCGCTCCCTGTCCTTCTCACTTTGTTCTCGTCTCGTTAGGTGTTCATGTCGTGCGGGCACCACACCCCGACATCACGCATCACCTCGTCCCTTCCTACGCGCTCACCCCCGTGCACATGACCTCCCTCCTCTCTGCCGCGCACCTCGTCACGCCGGAATGGCTCACCGAGCTACTCACGCTCTCCGATCTGGACCCACATGAGTCCCCACGCGCGCTGGAATACACGTTTGCCCTGCCCCCGGAGAGCAAATTCCGTCCCTCCTTCGCCGCCGCCCTCCCCCCCGCACTGCAGACGTTCAAAACGTGGGAGCCGAACGAGACCAGGCTCAACATGTTGAAGGGGTATCGCTTCGTCTTTGTCGGCGAAAAGGGACTCGAGATTCCTGCGGGGTATCGGGACCTCGTCAAGCGAGGCGGCGCAGAGTACGAAGCATTCACTGTAAACGTGGGTGCTGTGCGCTGGCGGAAGGCCCTCCTGAGGGCAAAAGCGTTAGCGGAAGAGAGGAACGGAAAGGTGGTTCCCGTAGCGGATGGGGGTGCGATCGAGTTGGTCGTCGGTGCGGAGGAGTGGGAGAAGATTGATTCTGTTGCCAAGAGGTGCGCGCGAAGCACTTGGGCCAGGTGTTGAGCTATTGACCTCGTCGATAGTTTGGAGTTGGAGTTTATCCAACCCATGAATATTCTGCGCGCTGTCGCATCTGTCGACACGTTCTTTGTGGACTCGGCCCGCACCGCTGACTCGCAGGGCCAAGGTAATGCTATTACCTCGCTACCCGTACACTCTCCTGTTGAAACGATCTGACGCAGGCCTACAAGAAACACCTCTTCCTGATGTAGTACCTAATACGCTCTCGGGCGAGCCTTCCATTGCACCTCCTATCGATCGCCCCCACCCACCAACCAGCTCTGTTGCTGCATCATTTGCGTCTGAACAGCCCCCACCCGCGGCTGCCCCCCTATCCGAGCCACCCGCTCCTGAGCCGGAGATTCCTGTAGTGCCACCGCGTCGAGTGCGGATATTTTCGTTCCCTGCTTCTCTGTGCCTTGTGCTACTGATGCCCAGCTCCCACCAAGACGAGCGATGGCGCGAAACCGAACAGCATCACCGGGACCCGCCAATGGTGCGATAATTGTGGATGCATCCCCAAGTCCTCTCCCACGGCTTGTACCCCCTGCGGGCGATGCTGCTCTTGGAGCAACCCAACTACCCACCGTATGCGAGTTCCTTTTTATATGTATCACACATGAGTTCTCACACGACCGCGTTATGCGATCTCCTCACAGCCCATCTCCCAGACGCGAAGACTCCCGCCGCCCAGACGAGCAAACATGGGCATCGATGCCTCCTCTGCTCTGATCTCATCTTCCTCGAATGCTCAAGTTCCACAGTCTCAGTTCTCCCAGCTGGACAAGTACAAGGCCCTCTTCGACGCGAGCAACCCCGATCGTGTGCCGTCTATCGATACCCAGCCACGGTCGGCGGCGTCGACAGATGGCGTCCGAACAAGCATGCTGAGTGCCGTCCGGGAAGAGGAGCAGGAGAGTCAGACTCAAAGTGCTAGTTTGAGGGGGACGAAGCGCAGCAGGGGAGCCGACGATGGGGCTGACGTCGAGATGGCGGACAACACCACCGCTGCGGCTGGCGCGGGTGTAAACACCCTGGAAGGCGCGCACAGAGCGAAACGGCGGGCGCTAGATACGAACACCGTCCCACAGCCTACTCCAGGGCACCCTATCCCTACGCCTCAATCACAAAAGCCAGGGACAGGTTCGGCGGTGACCGTAGCGGCAGGGGCCACAGGAACTAAACGTGCCGCTGCGAGGCCTCCGCTATCGCAATCATCGAGGGACAACAAGCTCGACACGGACGAGAACTTCCTCAGGGCGGTCAACTCGACTAAGCGCGGCAAAAAGCGCGAGGACGAGTTTGATCGCGAGTTCAATCAGCTACGGATCACCAAGCCCAAAAAAACGGAGGGCCTCGATAGTACCGCCACCGCCACTGCCCACGCCACAGGCGCCTCCGAAGCCGTGGCCGTCGCCCCATGGGATGCGATTGACGACTTTGGTGATGTCGGAATCAGGGGGAACTTTATGGTCGTGGTGGAGATGGACATCGAGCGAGGGGGCAATGCGAAACCCGTGCCGCCAGCGCGCATCAATGATGATGGTACCCGTCCAGAGTGGATCGTTAGACCGAACTTTAAGAAATTCAAAACGGTCAGGGTTTTTTTTTGTTTTCGATGGAGGAAGCCGTGCTGATGGATGGGTGAATGGATACAGAAAAGCACCGCAGCTCTTGAGCGCAAGGAGACGATCGAGCTCGTCCTCAGTGAGGAGAACGACTATGGCATTGGCAACGGTAAATATTTTTTGTTCAAAAAAACATGTGAAAAACTACAGTCGCTCACGCACGGCCGGTATTTTTTTTTTCCCTTTTCTCTTCTCACAGCGTACTGGCGGTCGACGGCGTCGGGGTCACAGAGCTACTCAGATACCCACGACATCACGCCTGCGCACCCGCCCCTCCCGTTCAGTAAATCCAAGTCGCCTTCCAAGGCATCGCGAATCAACTCTCGCAACAGACGAGCCCGCGCGCCCGCGACCGATGACGAAGATGACGAGCTCGTCGAAGGCCTGGAGGATGATAGCGACGGCGACGACAGGATGGAGCTAGACGCACCCGTGCCCCCTCCCAAGCCCCCGTCGACCAGGAGCAGAGCAGGCGCAAAAGCAGCCAAGGCCGCTGCCTCCCCGAAGACGGCCGCAAAGACAAAGCCAAAGACAACTGCGAAAGCAAGAGCGAAAGGCTCGCCTGCGCGGACGAAGAGGGCGCCAGCGACGCGCAGCGCAACGAAGGGAAAGAAACTCGCTCTTTTCCTCTCGGACGACGAGGATGAAGACGAGGACGGAATGGGCGGTGCGATGGACGAGATCGACGAGATCGACGCGTCTGCTGCTGCGGTAGCGGCGGAGCTCGGCGTGGGAGAGGACGACGACGAGGACACGCACACGTTTGGGCTCGGGGCCGGCGAGCGCGCGGCTGCGGACAATAATGACGTGCGGGCGGACGCCGGGAATATCGGGATGACGTCCACCCTGCGCTCGACCGCCGGGACGCAGGTACGGCGGGAGGCCGTGCGCACGGCCGCGAAGAGGCGGGCAGTGGCAGTGGCCGGAGGAGATGACGACGATTCGGACGACGCTGTGTTCAAGGGATTCGGTAGGAGGACTCGGAAAAGGGGGCGGGTCAAATAGAGCACGTCCACTCCCCGTTTCACAGGGTACAGTACTTGGTTTTCTGATGTCTGTCGCGTCTCGTTCCCTCTCTCTGATATGACGGGTCGGTTACTTGACTTGTAAGCAAAGCGCGGAGTCGTCGCGTCGGGTCGCGCAAACCACGGGCGGGCGGGGGAAGAACCAACCAAATACAAATACGTGGTGATGCTGGCTAAGATACAATGGTGCGACAGTAACGAATGGTCACCTCAACGTACCGTATCTGCCCGCGACGTACAAGCGAGCGCAATACGACGATTATGAGAGAGGAGCCATGGATGTGATGTGTGTGTAGTATCGGCTATTGTTGCCCCGGGACGGCGCGTGATTGTGCGCGCTGCCGACTGCTCTTCGTCTCGATCCTCACATATTCACTGTCATCGCGCACCTCTTCCCGCTCATTCCGCACGGCCGCGAACGCATCCCCGAGGATCTGCAACGCAGCGGCGCGCAGGACCGCCGTATTGCGCGAGATCGTAGGGTCGTTCAGCACCCGGTCGCACGTCTCGCGCAACACCGAGTCGATCTCCAGCTTCGCGCCCTGTCACACGCAACGTACGTACAGCCTTTTAGTTATACAGCAGCCGACGCGCGAGGCGAAAAAGACGTCACCTTGAACAGGGCTTGGAGACCCTTTTCCGCGGCCTGCTCCTCGAGGCGTTTCTTCTCTTCGGGACTGAGGTTGCCAGATTGTTCGGCCTGTTGTATCTGGTCAAACACGGCCTTGAGCTCGATTGCGGACCGTAACGTAGATACACTACAGAGCGTCAGTGAGAGAAACCAGGACACGCAGACGGGGGGGCAACGCACGTCTCGGAGAACACGTGATATTTCCCCTGCACATTGTGTAACCAACCACCGACACCCAGGAAGCTCTGATTGGCGGCAAGGAACTGCTTGGCTTTAGCGGTGTAGACGAATCCGATCGCATTTAAAAGATCCACGCCGTACGACTCGCCCTTCAATTCCCTTCAAGAACCCGAGCGCGTGTGAAACTCAGCAAACGTGAATGAGAAGAGGAGGATATTAAAGACGCACTGCGCCTCGAGTGTGCATATCGTCCGCCACGACTCGGTTACTTCGGGGTCATTCACGCTAGTGGCACTCTCCGTGAAAATACCGAGCTTGTGACGCAAATTCTCAACGAGCTTCTGCACGCGCTCCTCCCGCGCCGCCGCTTTCTGCACAAAAACGTAGCGCGGTCAACAACAGTAACAGGACCACGACCGCGGTGCAGGCGCACCTCCGCAGCCGTCTTGCGCGCCTTCTCATCTCTTCTTGCCTTCTCCTCGGGGCTGATGATCTCGCGACCCTTAGCATCGCGCACTACTGGTGCTGCGCCTTCGCCTTCTGTCTCATCTGCCTCCTGGAGAGCGGTTTTCATGTCCCGGGCAAGCGATAGCTGCCCTATGAGGGGCAAGAACCGTTCCCGCAAAGATCGCACCAAAGACCTCCTCGGGGTCGATGAAGCCACCCTCAGGAGCGCTCTCCTTGGGTCCAAATTCGTTATACTTGTGCCGGAGCTGAGGGTCGGAGAGCGTCTGGTAGGCGATTGCGACCGATTTGAAGCGCTCTTCCGCATTCGGGTCGTCGCGATTCTTGTCCGGGTGGTATTTGATTGCGAGGCGACCTGCAGGCGACCGCTGGTTAGTCAGCTAGGGATGGACGGGATACGATATTGACGCACGATAAGCTTTCTTTATATCATCTGTGGTTGCATCAACCGGCACACCAAGCAAATCATAATACCCAGTCTCCAATGGGCGCTCTTGCGTGCCAATCTTCCTACCCTTTCGTGGCGGGGGTGCAGGTGACTGTCCGTGCGATTTCGACGACGACCCCGTGGTACTGAGCATGCTTGATGGGAGTTGATTTGGATAAAAGGCATGCGAGAAAGTCTTCCGGCAGTTGCAACAGCGTACGGTAAGCAGAGTGGAGGGCTTAGGGACGGGGATGGGCACAGGGAACTCGAGCTGGAAATGACAAGATGAACATGACGTTTGGATATGGGGGTGCACTTGACGTGAGTCAATGACTGGGTATGTAGAGCTCATCGTGCGGTATTGGCAGATGGAAATGAAGAGGGTGTCAGTGAGCAGTGGCCTGGCCGCAGTAGTCCCGTGTCTAATACGACGCCTAAGGCTCCCACGGCATTCCCCGCGCGCGTCAACGACAGCTCCAGCTCGTTTCTGACCGACGTCAGTCTAGTTCGAGTCTTCCATTCCATGCATGCCAATTAATCACAGGCGCTATGCACCCGGATCTACAAGTAACAGTGCTGCTCACATCTTGCCCTCGCTACTTACACTTGCGTAGAGGACTTTCTAGTTGCTTCTATGATGCACTGATGCCCGTCGATGAGCTCGATACAGCGTCGCCCTATGAGGGCACGCCCACCAAGTTCATGTTGGTCAGTGAAGGACTACTCAATGATTGCACCTATTGACAATGAAATATTAAAGAAGCAGGCACTAAGGAAAACTGAGATTTTTTAGCCATCCTCATCATGAAAGTCTCACGTCCAAGTGTCACTATCCCTGCCACTAGTCGTCGTCGAAAGTTGGTTGCTTCGATTATTCTGCATCCCTCCGTCTCCGCCAATAATGCTCCCATAGCGGCTCTTTCCTTGGTGCGGAGGGATAGGATTGCGGATAGAGGGTGGAGATGATGCCGCTTAGCGGTAGCGTATACGGGGAATGGCATGATGACACGCTGCGCAGTTCGCAAGTTCGCAAGCCTTACACGTTGGCAGTGGCAGGACAAGCGACGGCGAGGTTCAGCTTTGACAATCAAAAGCTAGGAGACCGTCTCGAACGGCAGTTCCTTTGATATTGACCCAGGGTCGTTGGACTGGGGTCGGAATCGGGCGAAGTACTCGCCTGTGAAGGCATGACCCATGAGAAAGCGTACCGCAGTGGTTGATGCGGGGCGGATAAACTAATCAAAACTTGAAAAAGGGAGGCAGCTTGCCATCGGACGAGGAACTGAGCGCAAGGTATGCTGGGATGCGCTCGGGTGCTTCCCTCCTCTATCTGTCGTGCTGTCATGAGGTAGGTGGCAGAGGCGAGTGGTTCCTTCGGGACGCATTTCTCTGCCCCAACAACTGGAGGATAGACCATCGTAGCCACGCTCTGATTCAATACCAGGCCAACTCAAAGTGGTTTCATTTTTTTTTTCTTTTCACCTCTTTTTCTTTTTTTTTTTTTTTTTGGGGGGGTATAGTGAGATAACAGAATACGATGCATGTGTTTCCCGCAGAGAACCCGCGTCCGACACGGAGCATCGGTAGCCTGCCAGAAATCCGAGTCCCGAGTTGGCGACAAAACTACCAAAAGTTTGAGCGAGGCAACTCAGAGACAGAGATAAGGGACGCCGGTGTCTTCAGATGGAGCAGCGCCTGCACGGCGGACGAAATGACTCGCACCAATGCGAGGTACACGGACTGAAAAGGCAAGGTCCACTAATATTTTTTTTGCGAGTTCGAGAGCGTGCGGGGGAAATCTGTAAGTTGAGGTCTGAACGAACGGAAGATAGGTCGGTACATGCGTACTGATAAGAACTTGAGAACTGAAGGAGCTTATTGCTGGTGTCAGTTGTATATGCAGCGGAGAGCTGTACTATCTGCACTGGACCCTGAGAATCAAATGGATGACAACATTCTACGAGATACAGATATCAGAGCTGGCCACACTCTTGCCACACTATCATTTCCTGTTGTGCGTCCATGTGCCTCAATTCCTAGGCATCTTCAGTTTTCCATTTGAGCCGCATGACCCGGTGGTTGCGTCAATATCGGCCTCACATTAGGCGTCCCGAAGCATGCGAGTATGTAGAGACGCTGAATAGGGATGACACTGTCCGTCGGACAAGTGTTTCTACCGCGGTCGGGTGGCGAGAGAGAAGGCGAGAGAGGGAGAACGGTGCGGGAACCAGACGCAAAGCGAGAGGTGCTTTAAGCGTCTGTGCCACACACTCGCGGCAGATAGTCGTATAGCTCGGCCCTTCTGCAGTGGGGTGTAACCCAATGTAGGACTCCGAGTAGGAGAGAGAGACAATTGAACAGAAGTTACACTCTGTTACAGAACGCAAAACGGCAAAACCCCGACTGCAAGAGCGATCCTAGAACGAAAAGCTCGACCTAAGAACATAAGAGGGTAGTATAAGAATATTTCAATGAAACGCCGTGGAACGACAAG
>WTXF01000224.1:0-38757 GCA_022496215.1 Russula brevipes
CTCAGCTCAGCTCACGGATGTGGCCGCATGCCAGTCAATGAACGTGAGCAATTCTCCTGTCCCACCATCAGGAAAATCTGAAAAATACTTAAAATACTAAAGTTACTTAAAGCTTACTTAGAGCCACTTAAGATGGGGACTTGGCTTAGACTAAGCCAAGTCTAAGCCAAGTCCCCATCTTAAGTGACTCTAAGTAAGATTTAAGTAACCTAAGTTTTTTTCAGATTTTCCTGATGCACTGCTCCTCTCGCTCCATGGCATGGACATGACAGCGCTTGACGCGCTTGCTGATGCACCAAATGTGTACACGCACCTTCGCGATCAGCTTGCAGGCCACTGAGGAGTGTGGCGAGCACAAGGGGCGAGACACGGCAGCCAAGGTGTTGACGGACTTGTGTTTTGTTTTGGGTTTGAGTCGACTTTGACTGAGTAGACAGCATTTGTAATAATTGTCATTAATTGTTGGTAATAGAAAAATTTAATTTATATCTATTACTGTACAACGAAAAAAGCCACAATCTAAGCAAATCTATCAAGATCAATAGGATTCGAAAATTTTGTTGATTTGTATCTATTTCTGTCGATATGATAGTTGAAAATCGTGCAGAATCTATCTTAATCAACAAAATGTATGGTATGTTCATGTGATATATTGTCGTCGATTTCGAGTGACTCAAACTAACAAAATAGATTAAAATCGTAGGTAATTTCCGGACTTCCTACTGGGACTAAGGCAGAGCTGACTGGGCTATTACATTGGGTGCATGCTGCCTCATTGATCGCTAAAGCAACACTTTATCTGAGTCAATGCGTCCTTGGAACATGTCTCGACCACAGCCCACTCTCTCGGACACCAGATCCACTCGGGATGATACGCCTTTACAAATTCCCGACGACTTTCAACTTCGCCTGACTGAGGCTGCCTCTCAGTACATCAATGCCCATTGGAGGGCGGAGTTACTGCTCAAGTTGAACAAAGCACCAAACATAGAGCTGCATCAGAAGCATCAGATCATTGAGGTATCTAATATCATCAATGATGAGTTGCTTCAAGAGCTTTGTAGTATTGCGCTTTGCCTAGCCAAGGCAGCACATAATTCCTGTGAGATCGACATTTATATTCCATTATGCACTGCGTCTTATATCAATCTAGTTGTAATTCCCTGGCAAATGAAGGCATATTCACATGCTGTTCGAGGTCAGGATGGAGGCTCAAATTCCAAGGAAGAGATCTTCAGAAGCGGATATCCACCGCTCAATCGGACAGTTTCACGGAATTGTACGATTGTTGACCTGAAAGGTAATATCGTGGCATGGCTACTCCCGGATCTTCTGTCCGAAAGAATGCAGGTATGTGCCATTTCGCCCATTAAGTAGAGTCTCACTGCTGATACACAGCATAGAACATTGCCCGGGAATCTCTGCACCACCTTTTGCCAGCATTCGAGCATAATCACCCTCAGATGACAGCTCCTTCGCGATTAAATGAGCAGTACTACATGAATCCCGAACTGTGCACCACATTTCCTAGAGGAGCAATCAATTTTCTCCTGCTTGGCATGAGCAGGTGAAGGATGTGAGAATGATGTTTCATCACACCTTGATCATACTAACGCCTTTAGGGCCTGGCCAATCCTATTAAGGCCTGTGCCATTCTTCGCGGTGGGGCAGGGACTCCGAAGCATATTCCTGACCATTGTCAATGCTGGGTGAGGAGCAGTCAAGATATTGTGGCCATTATGTCGGCCATACTTTCTGTCGTCCAGCTGAGCTCTATAGGCCATCAGGAAAACGGCAAAATGCTGAATGCTTCTTAATGCCTCTTAATGCCTCTTATCCGCTTATTAAGAAGGGCACCCTGCTTAATAAGAGCAATAAAGAAGCATAAAGAAGCATTAAGAAGCATTCAGCATTTTGCCGTTTTCCTGATGAGGCTCAATCGTAAATGTCTGGTTAGGCTTTCACAACATGAAGGACTCCGGAAATTCATATCCACGTGGGGTTTTGCATTCAATGCAGTCTCAGTCATTTCAAATCGGTCATCCCCTGCCCACAGAGATCGAAAAAGTGGGGCAACAGAGTACTCAGATGTCCTGCTGTCATTGGGCGGAGACACCGGTACCATTCTTGAGCTGTATTCCCTCGGGATTCGATGCCAATACCCCCCTGGATCGATGGCAATCTTCTCCAGTAATGTCATCTTACATGGCGTCTCCAATTCAATGAGGGAATGGGTTTGTATTGCTGGGTATTCACGCCCAGCATTGCATTGTAGTGCTGGAGTGGGTGCAGCAGATTGGGTAACCCTGAGCACGCTGATTGATCAGAACGATCATTAGTTTAAGATATACTTTGATCATCTGTTTTACCATAAGCTCCGCTGAAGAACTGTTCCAACCTCATTTAATCCAGTTCTATTGATTGCGGTCAGGAACATCACTGGAGGGATGTCCGGGTCCCATGAATGTAGAATCTCAGGATCTGTATCACTTCCAGTTGTCTATAAACCTCGCTACTGTGCGAATGGCACTCCCGGGAGCAATTCCGTCTCGGAGTTGTTGACTCCCGGGAGTTGTTGACTCCCGGGAGTTGTTGACTCCCGGGAGTTGTTGACTCCCGGGAGTTGTTGACTCCCGGGAGTTGTTGACTCCCGGGAGTTGTTGACTCCCGGGAGTTGTTGACTCCCGGGAGTTGTTGACTCCCGGGAGTTGTTGACTCCCGGGAGTTGTTGACTCCCGGGAGTTGTTGACTCCCGGGAGTTGTTGACTCCCGGGAGTTGTTGACTCCCGGGAGTTGTTGACTCCCGGGAGTTGTTGACTCCCGGGAGTTGTTGACTCCCGGGAGTTGTTGACTCCCGGGAGTTGTTGACTCCCGGGAGTTGTTGACTCCCGGGAGTTGTTGACTCCCGGGAGTTGTTGACTCCCGGGAGTTGTTGACTCCCGGGAGTTGTTGACTCCCGGGAGTTGTTGACTCCCGGGAGTTGTTGACTCCCGGGAGTTGTTGACTCCCGGGAGTTGTTGACTCCCGGGAGTTGTTGACTCCCGGGAGTTGTTGACTCCCGGGAGTTGTTGACTCCCGGGAGTTGTTGACTCCCGGGAGTTGTTGACTCCCGGGAGTTGTTGACTCCCGGGAGTTGTTACTCCGGGAGTTGTTGACTCCCGGGAGTTGTTGACTCCCGGGAGTTGTTGACTCCCGGGAGTTGTTGACTCCGGGAGTTGTTGACTCCCGGGAGTTGTTGACTCCCGGGAGTTGTTGACTCCCGGGAGTTGTTGACTCCCGGGAGTTGTTGACTCCCGGGAGTTGTTGACTCCCAGGAGACGTTGACTCCCGGGAGCTGTTGACTCCCGGGAGCTGTTGACTCCCGGGAGCTGTTGACTCCCGGGAGCTGTTGACTCCCGGGAGCTGTTGACTCCCGGGAGCTGTTGACTCCCGGGAGCTGTTTACTCCCGGGAGTTGTTTACTCCCAGGAGTTTTGTACTCCCAAAAGTGATTGAGTCATTCTCTGGAGTGATTGGGTCACTCCCGGGAGTGATTGAGTCATTCCCGGGAGTGATTTTGTCCCTCTTGGGAGTGATTGAGTCACTCCCGGGAGTAATTGAGTCACTCCCGGGAGTAATTGAGTCACTCCCGGGAGTAATTGAGTCACTCCCGGGAGTGATTGAGTCACTCCCGGGAGTGATTGAGTCACTCCCGGGAGTGACTCAGTCACTCCAGGGAGTCACGCCATCACTCCCGGGAGTCATGTAATCACTCCCGGGAGTCATGTAATCACTCCCGGGAGTCATGTAATCACTCCCGGGAGTCATGTAATCACTCCCGGGAGTCATGTAATCACTCCCGGGAGTCATGTAATCACTCCCGGGAGTCATGTAATCACTCCCGGGAGTCATGTAATCACTCCCGGGAGTCATGTAATCACTCCCGGGAGTCATGTAATCACTCCCGGGAGTCATGTAATCACTCCCGGGAGTCATGTAATCACTCCCAGGAGTCATGTAATCACTCCCGGGAGTTTATCGCTCCCAGGAGTCATGCTCCCAGGAGTGCCCCGGGAGTCATTCTCCCGGGAGTGTCCCGAGAGTCATTCTCCCGGGAGTGTCCTGGGAGTGAACCAGTCCGGGAGTGACTTGCTCCCAGGAGTGCGAATTGCTCCCGGGAGTGAATTGCTCCCGGGGATTGAATTGCTCCCCGGAGTGAAATGCTCCCGTGAGTGTACCGCTCGCGGGAGCTCCCGGGAGTGAAGTTCCCCAACACTGCTCAGAAGTATTTTAAAGAGGGACAAAATGTGTTTTAAATGAGCGCCTATTAGGTGTATGTAATATGTATAGGCCCGGCCGAGCTCGGTTGGGTCGTGTGGATCGTGGAAAATGCCGGGCCCGGTCGGCCCGTGTAGATCGGCACTTGACTGCCACATAAGGTGTGGACTCGGGCCCCAGACCGTTGGGGCCCTTCAAGTGCGCACCCTCGATTCTGGCCCCCAGGCCACCTCGGCGATGCGATGACCTCCCGAGGAGGCTCCCTCACAAGACCACGCATGGGGGTCCTCTCCACGTGGCCCACTCCACTTCAGTGCTTCGGTCGGACGCTTTGTGCAGGCCAGTTGGCCTTGCACCTGGCCTCGACCGTGCACGGTTGCGGCGCCTCAGCCACCTCGCCCTCGGACTTGGAATCGCACCCCAAACCGCTGGGGCATTCAAACACGTGTCAGAAAGAACGGGAGAGGTCGCAAGCGTGGCAATGTGCCTGGCCCCGAACTTGCTCTCGTCGAGGCAAAGATTCATGTCCTCGATGCCTGCGATCTCCCCCGCGCCTGACAAATGGCGAGGAGGCCCTTCTTGCATCAATCGCAATCACCAATCGCACCCGCACTCGCCGTGCTCCCCTCCCTCCATGACGTCCTCCAATGTCCTTTCCACCCGCCAGGTGCCCGGCCTCGGACTCGCTCTCGTCGAGGCAAATACCCATGTCCTCAACGCCTGCGATCTGCCCCCGCGCCCGACAAGTGGCCAGGGCGCTCTTCTCGCATCAACCACAAGCACCAATCGCACTCGTATTCACCGCACGCCCCTCCCACCGCGACGTCCTCCCCGCCCACCTCGGCACCCGACAGGGCGCACTGTGGCACTGACGCTGTCCCATTCGCGGTGTAGCACGAATATTAATGTGAATGGGTTCTCAACGCAGGTTAAAGATACCCAGATTCACCTGCTCACTGCTCACATTGTGCCAAACACTAGACTGAGGGCGAACACGGCATACGAGTAAAGGAAACAGCCGAACAACTCTGCGTTCAGTTTCTCATGTTCCATCATCTCCCAATTGACTTGGCTGCCGTACGGTCCTGCCGGTCCCATCAGAGCGTCCTGCCCAAGATTTTCTGTCTGCTTCCCATCTGCCGCTCCTCTCTCACACGTCAGGCTGTTGTGTACTTTTCGTTCCATTCACTTCTCCAGCACTTACGAATAAGTTTTTCAGCACTTCTGTTCCATGCGTTCCTTCCACGGACACCCTCTCTCCCCGTTCGCTCGCTCAACGTCGTCGGCGACGGTCCTGTCGAACAGGACAATGATGAACACTCTACCGTTCGCCGTACAGAACTTGACGAACGACTGTATTTGTGACGTCCGGTCCCCCGATCGACTTTGGCCATACATTATGACAAACTGTTGGAACCCCCTTCTCTCCGTTCGCAACGTCGTCATCGAGCGATGCGCTGATTGCTTCCGCCGATCGCGATGCCTGAGCTCTCACCGGTCTCCTAACCGTTCGGCGCCAGTTCCCGATTTGATTTTCAACATACATAATACAAGGAATGGAAGGATCTGGTGTATAATCCGTCATTAAGAGCTGTGTTTGAACAGTTGGTCACGAACTACCCCCACAACCCATCCTAGAAGTAGGAAAATAACAAAGGCATACCCAACCGCACTCATGGAGCGCTCTCCTGTCGCAACCGCGTTCAGACCTAGTCGAAAGCGCTCTCAACGCAGAAGGGAGCGGTGGATTATGGCATGTAATCTTGATACCTTCTCTTCTAACGCCCTCAGGCGCTGCATGGCTACTTGGACATCTGCATTTTGCAATGCTATTCTGACCTCAGCTAGAGTGAGATTGCGGTCAAGATCACCGAGGTAAGTGGGGACGTCAGTGTGACCATGTCTGGCGGATGTGGCGATGCGGCGGGGACCATCTAGGAAAGGTAAAATGAGTCGAGCAATTGGAGACGTGGTCAATGTCACTTACAGGTACCTCCATATGTGTTGGATACATCTGACTTATATTCTTCTGGTTTCACGCTCACTTTCTGGCTTGAATTCTCAGGTTCTTTCGCTGGGTTATTGGACACTAACAAAGGCGACTGCATTCCAGTGGGACGATCGCAATCTGCAACCAATTCCTTGAGATATAAATCATATAATGGCTATAATTTAGTCTATACGATCAGATATGAGTCACCTACATGATCAATGTCACTGCCAGATACACCATTGACATCGTGACATTCCAAGGACTGGATACAGCTTGGGTCAGCCTGAGTTGCATCACAAATCTATTAATTGGTTACATCAACTGCGCAGTGGTGTACAATGTGAACGTGTGAACACTGACCTCTGAGTCCGGGTCAGCCATCCTAACTTGTTGAGAGGGGTCCAGACAAAGTTGCTGTCCCTCTTCTTCTCTCACTTGAAGCGTCGCCATGACCGAAGGACAAATGGAGGGAACGACCATTAAATATGGGCAATATGAGTCAAATGACAAAGATATTGCCCAGTGAGAAAAGCCATTGCCATTGTACAAACGGAAGTGGCTAACAATGCCAAGATACTTACACCGCTGGACATGTGATGCACAATGGGTGCAAGGGCGATGAGCAGGAGCTTCGGCAGGTCTGCAAGTTGCTTGAAACAATGGACAAACGACAAACAATGGGACAATGGTCAATGGTTGACCGGTTGACCGCCATCGCGGCATCGCGTCATTACCGGATCATCGATCATCATCAATATCACCGTCTGTTCCTATCTTGGCGAAAATCACACTGGCTACTGTATACATTTCGACATACTATGGCGCCCGCCTAGGTATATTTTAGGTCTGGCACAAGGGCTAGAATTCTGATTTAGAACCAATGCCTGACCGCGTGACCAACCACATCTCCGTTCGTCGAACAATGCATCTTCTTTGTACAGAGCGAGATAGATTTCGGATTCGTTATTCACAATGTACATGAGGTGCGTTCCCATTCCAGAGTTCCTTGTTTTTGTCTTTTGACCGCCGCTGCTAGTGCGTCCGTTTGACCTACTCGACTTGCCCTTTGTGCGGTTGGCAGGTCGATAGCGGTGCCAGACCGGGTGAATCGGTCGCGGTTGGGTTGTTGTCGTTGTGGGTGTCGTAGCGGAAGAGACGGTGTGAGACGGGGCAGAAACGAGACCGATAGGTTTCGGGAGTGCAGAGAAGACAGGACGCGCGCTGAGCGCGGGGTCCTCGTCTACGCGCTCTTTCTCTTTGAGTCTTTGAGAGCGCGAGTTTCGAGGGCGAGAGAAAGAGGCATGGGGAGGGGGACGACGTCTGTTTACCATGTAAGAGAAATCGAAGATGAAGGCCGGATGAGGGGATAGTACCCTCGAGAAACTTTAGAGGTGGGCTATGAGTTCCAACACTGCTAGAGTGCGAGCTTCAACAAGGGTGCAAGACGGAGAACACGGTAGGACCTATATCAAGATAGTTGATAATGCTCCGTTTGTCAGCGCTGGCAAGCTGGTGGCCCTCTCTGGTGAAACGTTTGATGAATTCCTCCTGCAAGCAGAACGCGTCAGCCGCGAGTCAGAATTGCCACGTCAGGGGGCGCAGGGACCTACGGTGGCGATTGACAAAGCAAACTGGGCCTCTTTCGACATTGGGCCACTCTCCCCTAAAAGGACTGGTGAGCAGGGACGTGACGCAATCCAGCGAGAGGGCGCATACCGTCTGCTCGCAGGATATTCTCCAGGCGAGTTGCCGGAAGTAAAGTGTGTCCGGGAACGCGCTCGCCTGAATTGCGTTGGTGTTCCTGCTTCAAACCCCCTTCTTATCCAAAGCGAGCTGGTCCTCTTCATTGCCTATTCTGATCCAGGTGTGTGTGAAGGTCTCGGAGGGACAGCTCGTTGAGTTCAAAACGCGCGGGGAACGCGCAGCGGGTGGCGCGGCGGTGACTAGAAATACGAAAAATTAGCACAAAGGAAAACGGATGGGGGAAAGGAGGACGCCTAGAATCACGGCGGAGGTTGCGAGGGTACTGACGGTCGGTGTGCGTCGGCTGATGCGGGCTCGAGGGTCCAGACGTCCAGGCCTTCACGCCAGCGGCGAGGTGTTGGCGAGGTCGGCGACGAAGTTAATCTTGCGACGGTATGGAACGAAGCCCGAGAAATAAAATTGAGTCGAAAGGAGCGGACGGTTGGAACGGAGGGCGAGTCGGGGCGCGTTGGGGTTCGAGTTGGCAGGCGCTCCCAAACGTGTTGATGTGGTCCACAAGGTCCGAGCTCCATTCCCAAAGCAGGTAGTCTGTATATGTCACAGTGCGGCAGATCGAGTATCTCGGTTCGGCATTGCGGTTCGGATCATTTTATCTAGAAGGAAAGGCAAGAAGAAAGGAGCATACTGTATCTTCGTCGAAAAAAAGGCGAACAATGGCACCTGGTAGACGTTCACACATGCCGACGCATACTGGACACCACCCCAAAACCTTTTTAAGAGCACAACAGAGGTTCCTGGTCACGGCGTGTCCAATGACGACGTCTGTTTGTTTGTGATCATGTGAGCCGAATATAGACGTATCCCAGACACCCTGCCTTTTCATGAGCACAATGGGTGCAGGCGCTATGATCATGCAGATAAATTGAACTGTGATATTGATTTGCGAGTAGATTCACCCCCCAATTCATCACAACTTCAGTTGTCCCTTGCTAGTTAAGATGGACCACTCAAGTGACGATGATGAATGTTTCTCCGTACAACTTGGTGGCAGTGACATGTCTCCAACGGCCTATAAGGTTGCCATCCAGACCCCACTGTCGTGATAGCTGTCCTAATTACTTGCATCTAGACAATTCTCCGGAGGAGGTTCCCAATGAGGAAATATAATCTGGAGCAAGATGGGCGGCTTACAAATCTTGCGAGAGTCTTGGAGTGAGTCGCATCATGCATTCTAACTACCTTGTCGCTAGTACTCTCTGTGATTCTGTGCACTCAACTCTACTGTTAGACAGCCCACCGACAACCTTGCTCCCTACTCCACATCCTCCCCTCATACTGGCGATACGATAACCGAGTCAATCGCGGCCATACTCCAACCGCATACCTCGTCCCCATCCATGCATATCACTGCTCGTGCTATGACCAGTCTGATTGCAGGAAACTTTGGCGACAATGACCTCTGCCAGCTTTTGAACGCTCAGCTCAACACATTGGCAATTTCCCCTCAGACAAAGCAAGCCATCATACCCACTCTTCTTGGCATCGCAAAGTTGACAGAAGTACATTCGCGAGCGTGAGATGATACTATGCTTCATCATATTGCTTACATTCTTACAGCTATCACTCATATACCAGTGCACCTCTCTCTCAAGCACCGACTCAACCTGTGTTGGAGTCGTCTAGCATATCTATGGACACACAACCTACGGGTTCCCTAGTCCCATATCAAATGTACCAGCGTTCATTCACTTCTAGCTCTGGAAGTGGCCAGACAATCTGGTACTTTGCCAAGTCCAATGCGAGCATCGCATTTCCACCTGCAGTTCCCCAAGCCAAGACGGGGCATCTTTATGTTCACTTTGATCAATCTACTAATAGTTTTCAATACTGGATGCTCGGCACCAGTAATCAATGGGACAGTGTTTCAAAGGGTGCAGAATACCCACTCAACCATGATCGGGTCCTCTCAATTCGCAGCAATGGTGAACCAAGTTGGGTAACTCGTGCTTCTACTGTTACTACACAGACTAGAAAGGTGAGGGCAATGCAGGAGAGGTCCATGCATACCTAGTTGTTGTGGGTTGTAACCTATCCTCGGGCTAGTTTTGCCGTTTTATTTTTACTGTATAAGTAGAAAATATATACCGAGGCTTCTACGCAGTGTGATCATATGCTGACTGATTCACTCCTACTCGCATCCATACTTCGCTCAACGTTCGATCCTCCCTTTCTTTCCTCTCGCATCCGATCTGTCGCGCGTGCGAAATCGCTGCTTTCAACGCCACATGCGTCACTCGACGTTCAGTTGACTCGCCTTCGTCGTTCGTCACCCATGGACACAACTCTCTGCAGCCTGTTACCCACCGTCATTGCATGCATCAATGACCTTCTGCCTCCGTACGCAGTCTGCTCCCGACTCCACTGCGGCATGCTGACTGATTCACTTAGTCACGTCGGCCCTCTCTTGCAATCCCCTGTTTGCATGGGGCGCCCCGCATTCACCATCAACAACATTCTTGCGCACAACTATTTTTCCCATCGCACTGTCACGCTTCGCCGTCTGTGGTGTTCGCAAACACACCGGAGATGAGTATGATGAGTACTCGAGTCTTCAACGACAAGTAAATGAAACAACCAAACAGCTTGGCATTTCTCATGTCCCGTCTCGTGATCGACTTGCCCGTACAATTTTTGCTGTCTTGACCACGATTTCCTGTCTGCTTCCCATCCGACGCTCCTCTCCGACAGGTGAGACTGTCCTGTATCATTCGTCCTCCTGCCACGGACACCCTCCCGGTTCGATCACTCAACGTCGTCGTCGGGCGAGAGAACAAGGCGCGCGCGACGCACCCAATGGTGTTGTCGAACGGAACGCCGATCAACTCTCAACCATTCGCTCTCCACTGTCTCCCAATCGACTTCACCGTACAATCCCGGTCTCATCACACAGTCCTGACTACGACTTCCTATCTACTTCCCATCCGACGCTCCTGTCTGACACGTGAGACTGTCGTCTATCATCCCTCTCAAAAATTTCCACCAGTCACTTCTTGACTACTTATGATTTGCTTCCGCTGTTCATCCCTTCGGGCGTTCCTGCCACCGACACCCTCTCTCCCCGTTCGCTTGCTCAACATCGTCATCGGGCTCGACAACGTGGCACGTGGGGCGCACTGCATGGCGGTGTCGAACGCGATGCCGATGAACTCTCAACCATTCGCTCTACAGAACTTAACGAATGATTGTGTATTTCTCGCGTCCCCTCACCCAGGTCTTCTGCACTTCCGTCCCGTCCGTTCCTTCCACATAATCCCCTTCTCTGTGTTCGCTCGCACAACGTCGTCGTCCAGCGAGAGAACATGCTACTCCGGACGCCCCAATTGCTACCGCTGATCCCAGCGACTCCGAAACGTCTACCACTCTCCGTACTGGTCGCACTCTCGCACCGCACCACGAACAACTCTCCATTCCGAACGCCCACACACGACCTCCCGTCGTGCCTGTTCGTTCTCGACGTCATCCTTCACCACAACGTGTTACATGACGTCGCACTTCTTCGTAAGAATACCAGTTCGTTCTCATTACAGTTCGTTCGTTTCTCCCACCACGAACTCCACATCTAGCACAACATCCGTCATCAGGTTATCCGCCCATGCCGTCGAGCCAGACAACGTGCAGCCACAAGTTTGACACCAGCGATACTGACCAATAACTCATTTCTCTTTCTCGCCACGTTCTGTGCTTATCATTGCACCGCCTTTGCATTATTTCACAGATATCGACAGCCGCAGATCACACCATGGCTCCCTCCATCAGATACTGATTGCGCGCCGACCTTCTGACACCACACCACCCGTTTCATTCGGTTGGATGTCTCTCTGTTGTTCTCATTGTCACGCACTGCATTGGCTTGCAGAATGTGTCAGTGGATCGTCAGACGCTCCTACTTTTTGACGCTGCCAACACAGCCAGGTGGACATTGCTCTCCTTCCAAACCCGCCTACAGAACTTCATGCGTTCCTCATTGGTACTTCTCAACAAACTCGACAGTTGCGAACTCAGATACGTCAATACATCAGGAAAACGTCAAAACGCTGAATCTGTCTGAATGCATCTTATCATGCTTAAAACAGCTTAACTCCTGAATTTTGCTTAGAAAATGTTTATGATTAAGACGAAGAAAAATATTAAGGAGATAAGAGGATTTCAGAGAGTCAAGAAGGGTTAAGAAGGCTCCCAAAAATAAGCAGATTCCCAGGGTAAGCAAATTTCCCAAAAATAAGCAGATTCCAAAAAATAAGAAGATTTCAGAAAGTAAGAAGATGCAAAAAAATAAGAGAATGCCAAGAAATAAGAAGATGCCCCAAAATAAGAACATTTCAAAAAACTAAGAAGATTTTCAGAAATTAAGACAATTTCAGACAATAATAAGAGGATTTATTCAGAATATAAGAATACATCTCAAGTATCTAAAGTCCATTAAGCATCCCAAGTCCTCCAATCATCCCAACTCCCCAAGTCCCCCAAGTATCCCAAGCCCCCCTAAGTGTCCCAAGTCCCCAAAGCATACTCAACTCCCACAAATAAGTGACTTTCAGTCACACCACACCTGAAGGTATACACACTGCGCGATGCGAATGGTGGGGGCGCCGCGCTGGCTGCACAACGCGAACGGCGGCGGGTGCCGCGCTGGCCGCACAACGGGAGCGGCGGCGGGTGCCGCGCTGGCTGCACAACGGGAGCGGCGGCGGGTGCCGCGCTGGCCGCACAACGGGAGCAGCGGCGGGTGCCGCGCTGGCCGCACAACGGGAGGGTGGCGGGTGCCGCGCTAGCCACACAACGGGAGTGGCGGCGAATGCGGCGCTGGCCACGCAATGTGAAAGGTTTGGGAGCGCCGCGCTGGCTGCGCAACGCGAACGGCGGCGAGTGCCGTGCTGGCCACACAACGCGAACAGTGGGGAGCACTGCGCTGGCTGCGCAACGCGAACGGCAGCGAGTGCCGCGCTGGCCGCGCAACGCGAACGGCGGCGGGTGCTGCGCTGGCCACACAACGCGAGCGGCGGCGAATGCCGCGCTGGCCACGAACGCGAACGGTGGGGAGCGCTGCGCTGGCTGCGCAACGCGAACGGCGGCGAGTGCCGTGCTGGCCACGCAACGCGAATGGTGGGGAGCACCGCGCTGGCTGCGCAACACAAACGGCAGTGAGTGCCGCGCTGGCTGCGCAACGTGAACAGCGGCGAGTGCCGCGCTGGCCGCATGACACAAATGGTGCGCCGCAACTATGCACGGTCGAGCCCATGTGCAAGGCCAATTGGCCTGCACAAAAGCGCCGACCGAGCGCGGCAGGCACCTTGGACAGGGCCGCAATCCGTGGTCTTGATGATGAGCGTCCTCGGCAGGAGGCCGTCGTGTCGCTGAAGGGGTGTGGCCAGAATCGAGGGGGGCGAACCACCTGGAGAGGCCGCCACCCGTGGTCTTGAACTGGGGGCCTTCTCGGGAGGACGCCGTCGCGTTGCCAAGGGGCCAGAATCGAGGGCACCCGCGTGAAGGGCCCGCATCACCTGTGTCCAGGAGAAGGGGGGCGATGGTCAGCATTGGGCATCGTTCGTGCCACCTCGCACTCGCACTCACCTGATGGCCACGTGTCATTGTTGGGCCTTCCAAGGCCTCCCATTCTTGCCGGAATTGGGGCCAAAATGGAGCCCTTGGGGTGGCAACATGGCTGTTTTGTTGGTGGTGGTGGCCAACGTGGGGACTGTGTGCGGTGTGCGTGTGTGCATTGGTTTGTTCAGAGGGAGGTTGTGCGTTGAACAACCCGCCCCAAGGCCTCAAGCTGGCCGGCCCTCAAGAACGGGAACACCCGGGGTGTCATGTGACATGTTCAAGTTGAACGGCATTCGACTTTGCATTCTCACTCTCCCCCAGTCCGCATCTCCCCAGTATTCCTCTCCCTAGTAGGACCATTTCAGGCTGAGTCCGTCTTAGGAAAAAAATAAACTGATAGGTGGGTGGCAAGCCTGTGACTCCATGAAGAGGCCTACTCGCAGCAGTTGTGCCCTCCAGCCTCATCATCTCCATGTAAGCCACCCTCCCCTTCTCTCCCTCGGACACTCGCTGATGCTCTACCACCCCGGGCGTCCCGCACTCGTGAACTTCGATGAGCCCACCCCGTGCCATGTCACGTACCTGTACGCGTCCCCCGCCTCCCTCCACCTCATGTCGCGCTCGCCACGCACGCAGCCCAGCCCATCGACGAGGTCCCGCCGCGTGCTCAGCACATGCCCGCACCTCTCTGTCGTCCTCTCCCTCGGTGCCACCGGCAGCGTTGCTTCCACCAGCGGCACTGGGCTGCCACCTTCCCGGCACCGTGGCACCCTGCGCTTGCCTGCCAGCCCGGTCCACGTGCTGCTCTTTGCGCTGCACACGCGGACCATGTGGTGGGAGTGGCGGGACATTGTCGCAGGGACGGGTACGAGCTCATCCTCAACTGCTGAGCATCCCACGGTATCTGTGTAAGTCCCCCCTCCCATTCCCTTGTCTCTCGCATGCTGATGTTCTACCACCCCAGGCGTCCCGCGCCAGTATACTTCTGCCCACCCAGTACACCCCGCCTCCCTCTCCGCACTCGCCATGCGCGTGGTCGTCGCAGTCGTCGCCAACGAGCTCGCGCTCAACCGCTGAGCGTCCCGCTGTCCCTGTGTAAGTACCCCCTCCCCTTCCATTGTCTCTTGCATGCTGATGCTCTACCACCCCACCCAATGCACGCACCTGCGCCACCGCCCGCGCCCTCACCTGCGCCACCGCCCGCGCCCGCACCTGCGCCACCGCCCGCGCCCGCACCTGCGCCACCCCTCGCACCCGCACCTGCACCACCCCCCGCGCCCGCACCTGCACCACCCCCCGCCCGCACGCGCACCACCACACCCGCGCCACCGCCCGTGTCTGCACGCGTCACTGTGGTGCATTCTTGCCCACCTCTGTGTCCTTGCTGACAAGCCTGTGCTCCCCATCTTTAGTGACTGTTGTTTTTGTTTAATGTAATTAGCACACAAATATATATGTTTTTGACCACTGCAATTTATAAGCCCTGATAAGAATGAATAAGTCTCAATTAAGCAAAATTAAGCAAAATTAAGATTTTCCTGAACTAGTATTATTTGCTTAATTCATGCTTAATGTGTGCTTAGAATTGTGTGCTTAGTTGCACACTCAATTTAAGCTGCTATTAAGAAGGATTAAGATTTCTGGCTGCTTAATAAGAAACAGACCCTACTGAATCTAAGATGACTTCATCTTAATGAGGATGCGCTTAATTCGTCTTAATAAGACGAATAAGACGAATTAAGATGGATTCAGCATTTTGCCGTTTTCCTGATGTACAACAGTGTCGGTGTTGCCGTCATTATCTAAAAAAGGTTGCGTTGCAATTCCAAATCGGTGCTCGATGAACATTGACTCAAATTTGCAGTGAGTGATATCACCAACAGGGCGTTGCCGTGTTGTTGAAACGTTGAACGTTGAGCACTTTGAGCTGTCCCATGTCATAGCCCGCCTTTGAAACTCCGTTTGGGCTGGTCTCTGTACTTTACTGGGCAGGGATGGACGATTCAAGTGCATGAATGTTTCTCGTTTCGTACAACTCGGCAGCAGTGACATGGTGACATGTCGCCAACGCTGGTCCATGCCTCCTGCATGATACGCCTCAGGCCTCCTCAGATCTCAGATCTTAGACACCACCCTGTTTATGACCCTGCTGCCATGCTGCCACCCGACGTCACCGCCCCTCGCACAGCCTCCAATACCGACGATCTTCAATTACTCAACCCATATTTTCACTAGACATCGTCGTCACTTATCACTGGCAAGACGGACACAAGCCAGGACGGAGCCTTGCTCTACTTTCATGGTACGAATCACTTGTCTATATCCTGCGATTTATCCCCAAACATTGTTTAGTGGGGGGTTCTCCTTTCCCACGCGGCTCGATTTGTCTCGATTCCTACGCGCTCTAGATCTCCAAAAAGACGTATCTCCTTTGGGGTGTTGGTGTCGCCCTGTTACACTATTGTGAGCTCTCGCTTTCTGTCTGTGTTCTCTTTCTCATAGACTTCACGCACGCTTGAAGTGCTGTCCCTTCTTCGTCACCGTGGGCAAGCACGAGGCCCCTATGGATCAGATCCCCTCGACCGCTGCGGCGATTCGGCGAGGTGCTGGACACAACGACGGTGTTCGTTCTGCCTGGGGGTGTGCATGGATTTCATTGAAGCGTTTGGGGGGAAGGACGCTGGCTGCCTGACAAGCTGGTGGGTGGGTTTGCAAGCCCAACCACGAGATTTTTCTGCACGCTCTGTAACCTAAGGCATCGAAAAGCTTGACAAATGTACATGGCCAGAGCGAGATATTAGCGGACATGCCCATGGCGCATGACTCATACATGCCGTACGCGTGCTCTCCGTGCCTGCCTGGTGAACCGGTGAAGCCTTGCTGGGTTAAGTATCAGGCACAGACGTTCAATTCACACACGCCGACACATACTGGACACCACCCCGAAGCCTTTTTAAGAGCACAATGGGGTGCAGGCTCCCAGATCTTATCACTCTGTAATCTGGCTGATATCGGCAATCGCTATAGTACATTGCCGCACCCTTGTTGATGTCCATGTGAGTGCCTATATAATTCTCAGCGTGGACAAAGAAGATGCATTGTTTGACAAACGGAGGTCATGCACGATCGGTTCGCTTCTAAATCAGAATTCCAGCCACCTTGTTTGTGCCATACCCAAATATACTTAGGCGGGTGCCATTTGTTGAAACGTACCTTGGATTTTCACACGTTGCAGAACAGAATCTTCTTAGCTCAGTCTCCTGAGCCACTGTACATGTTTACACGTTTGAAGCCCCTTTAATTTAGTCACGGATGGACCGTTGTTCATAACATATCACGTTCAGGGATTCGGAACTCTGAGTCATGGCTGACATAATATATTGTCCATTGGTCACAATCGCTTCGCGATAGAGATGTTGCAACTTCCAACCCATCAAAGGTCGATAGCATCCCCTGCTGTCCCATTACCATTTCCATAACATGAGTCAGTACCTCCTGATCATAAAGAAGACCATCTGAAAACAGTATGATTCTATCAATGCCTTGGCGTTCTCTCACAATGGGAATTTTGCGAGCGGGGAGCGCCTATTTTTCATCACACGCCGACATCTCATTTGACAACATCAGCTATTCCTTCGCTTTCCCTCATGTCAGCCTCTCTTTTCCGTTCCTGTTGTCTTACATTGCACAGTTTGCGTAGCTCGTCGTTGAGCGTTGAGCAAGCTTTCTAAGGACATCTCAGAGTCCACCGATCACCGGATCACCCATCGCTCGCTGACGAAATACTTTCATCTGTGGCGACATCGTCGACATATGCATTCTCCTTGGCATCTTCCTCGCACTCGCTCAATCCCTGTCATGCCTTGACAGTTGATCCCGGCCTCGCCCGTCGCCTCTTGGCTCCGTCCGTTCTGTGCTGCATCGGGGCCATCCATGGACATTAAGGCAGCCGGGTCTCTCCGGCTCACCCCCACCCTAATGCACGTCTTTCCGATTGTGTCTTTCCATCGTAACCAACACTTCCGCGGGCTCAGTGCGCTCGGTTCCCGTTACAGCACTTTCAATGCCACTTGGTGTAGGGAAAATAACCCGCACCCTCAACAAATACGTTCCCTGCTGTGGACGGCTTCTTAATGCATATTGACGTCAATCAACAGTGTTCGCACCACCCTTCCCCTGGCCATGGACAACTTGGATTCTCTCGGAAACGTTGCTGTGCCTCCCGCCTCTCTGGGTCCACATCCATTCTGCCGCGCTGTCCGCCCCCTTCGCTCACCTCTTTGATCTGCAGCTGTGCATTCCTCTCCTACCCGCTCCCGCTTCCCCTTCGACATTGGCTTGCCTCCAGACACATTTCCTCCCTCCCACCGTTCCCCACCTCTACCTCCCCCTGTCTCAGCCCTCGCCGAGGTTTGATGCGAACACCCCTTGCGCCAACTATTACATCTGTTGTCTGCCTCTCAAACGAGCATTGAACTGCCGCCTGCAGTTCCCCAATCTACTAATAGCTTTCAATACTGCATCAGCAAAATCCAAAAAAAACTTAAACTGCTTAGGACTACTTAGGTCCACTTAGGTTACTTAATGTCTTACTTGATTGGCTTACTGGGCTTAGTAAAAATTTCTCCAAGCCCCTTGAGTACATTTAAGTAAATTAAGTACATCTCAAGTATCTAAAGTCCCTTAAGCATCCCAAGTCCTCCAATCATCCCAACTCCCAAGTACCATAAGCATCCCAAGTTCCCTAAGCATCCCAACTCCTAAGTCCCCAAGCATCCCAAGCCCCCTAAGCATCCCAACTCCCAAGTCCCCAAAGCATCCCGAGCCCCACAAGCATCCCAAGTCCCCCAAGCATCCCAACTCCCCAAGTCCCAAAAGCATCCAAAGCCCCCCTAAGCATCCCAAGCCCCCACAAGCATTCCAAGTCCCCTAAGTCCCCCAACTCCGGAATTCCCCCAAGCATCCCAAGTCCCCACAAGTGTCCCAAGTCCAGGAAGTCCCCCAAGTCAACTCCTAAGTCCCCCAAACATCCCAAGTCCCACAAGTGTCCCAAGTCCTCCAAGCACCCCAAGTCACAAATAGGTGACTTTTCCTTACCACACCTGCAGGTACAGGTTTGACCCAAGGTATACATGCTGTGCGACACGAATGGCGACGTGGTGACGAGTGCATCACTGGCCGCGTGACACGAATGGCGGCAGCGCCGCAGCACGCTACCCCTCGCGTTGCGTGGGCCAGCGCGGCACGCGACACGGTCGCCACCGTTCGCATCACGTGTTCAGCGTGGCGCACGCCACCGTCGCTACCGTTCGCAACACGTGGCTAGTGCGGCGCGCGACACCGTCACCACCGTTCGCGTCGCATTGCCAGCGCGCTGGCCACACAACGCAAGCGGTAGCCTGCCGCGCTGGCCACGCAACGCGAGCGGTAGCCTGCCGCGCTGGCCACGCAACGCGAGCGGTAGCCCGCCGCGCTGGCCACGCAACGCGAGCGGTAGCCCGCCGTGCTGGCCACGCAACGCGAGCAGTAGCCCGCTGCGCTGGCCGCGTGACACGCATGGTGGCGCGAGGAGCGTGGATGGTGGCACGAGAGGGGTCGCTCAACGAAGATGGATGGTCGCGCACACTGGTGCGGACCCGGAAGACTCGCGCGAAGCCCAAGTGCGAGCGCTCGGCACCGCAACCGCGCAAGGTCGACATGTGCAAGGCCGACTGGCCTGCACAAAGCGTCCGACCGAAGATCGGGCCGCCCTGGACAAGGCCGCGATCCGTGGTCTTGAGGAGGGGCCTCCCCGAGAGGTGCCCGTCGTGTCGCCAAGGGGCGGTGGCCAGAACCGAAGGCACTCATTTGAAGGGCCCCAATAGTTTGGAGCCCGAGTCCGAGGCGGCTGAGGGGGAGTAAGCTGCCTAGAGAGGGCCAGCCCTTGGGGCGGCGTCGTGGCTGTTTTGTTGGCGGCGGTGGTTATGGTGGTAGTGGCTGCGGTTGCGGTTGCGGTTGCAGTTGTGGTGGTAGTCGCGGGTGCAGCTGAGAGCACCCTCACTCTATTTTTGGGGGGGGAGGGAGAGTGGGGGAACGTGCGTGAAAAAACTCAAACAACCTGCAAGGCCTCGAGCTGGCCGGCCCTCAATAACGGGAACACCCGTAGTGTCATGTGACATGTTCAACTTTGAAACGTTGAATGTTGAACTGTTGAACTTGTTCTCACTTACTGCCCGGAATCTCACGTTTGCTTTCTCCCTAATAGGGACACCGTCCGGTAAGTTTTTTTCCCTTTAGGAAAAGTAAACTGACAAGTCGATGGGAAGTCTGTAGTGTCCCCATCAAGAGGCCAATGCGCAGCAGCAGCACGAAGCTGCTCGCGCATCCCCCATGCCCTCGCCCTCACACGGTCCAGGAAGCCCCCTTTGCTCAAGGCCTCTGCTGCTGCCCGGCGCATGCATGCATGCACCACCGCCTGCGTCGGCACGCGCCACTGCGGGCGGCTCTTCGCTCCTCGCTTAGGTGCGCTCTTTTTAGGTTGACAGCTGTCCTGATCGAACTCTTTTCTCGCAGCGACCCACCCCGGCTTTCACGTGCTCGCCGCACTCCCCTCGCTGGACCCGAAGGACGTCAGCCCTCTCCGCGCCAATACTGCAGTCGTCGCGGTCCTCGCCGACGAGCTCACGCTCAACCGCCGAGCATCCTGCTGTATCTGTGTAAGTACCCCCTCCCCTTCCCTTCTCTCTCACATGCTGATCACCCCAGGCGTCCCGCGCCGGTGCACTTCGGCTCCACCAAGTACACGCCCCCACCTCCCTCTCTGCGCTCGCCACGCGCGCGGCCTAGCCACCCGCTGTATCTGTAAGTATCCCCTCTTCCCTTCCCTTCCCTTGCTCTCTTATGCTGATGCTCTACCACCCCCAGCGTGTACCGGTGCACTTTGACTCCACCCAGTACACGCCCCCCGCCTCCCTCTCCGTGCTCACGACGCGTGCAGCCGTCGCCCCCCGCCCCCCTCTCCGTGCTTGCGACGCGTGCAGCCGTCGCCCCCCGCCTCCCTCTCCGCGCTTGCGACGCGCGCATCCGTCGCCCCGCCTCCCTCTCGTGCTCGCAACGCGCGCAGCCCAGCCCCGTCGACGAGGCCCTCGCCGGCGCCCACCGCGTGCTCAGCACGTGCCAGCACCTGGTCATTCGTCATGTCCCTTGATGCTGCTCTCATTCACTTAGCACACCTCATGTCTTATGTGTCTAGATTTGAATATACATTTGCATGCATTTGAAAATCTGAGCTCAGTAAGCCAATTAAGTTGAAAAATAAGTTGAGAAATAAGTAAGCAACATTGAAAATAAGCACAGTAAGCCAGAAAATAAGCACAGTAAGCCAAAAAATAAGCACATTAAGCCAAAATTCATAGCAGGGGTTGGCTTAACCAGTGCTTAGCCTAAGTAACAGTTTACTTAGAGACCTCTTACTTAATTTACTTAAAAATTCTATTAAGCCACCCTAAGCCATCTTAAGTAACAAATAAGTAAACTAAGTTTTTTTCGGATTTTGCTGATGACTGGATGCTCGGCACCAATAATCAATGGGAGAGCATTTCGAAGGGTGCAGAATACCCGCTCAACCACGATCGGGTTCAGCAATACATTCATGGTGAACCAAGTTGGATAACTCGCGCCTCTACTGTCACTACACAACACAGACTAGAAAGGTGAGGAGCAATGCAAGAGAGGTCAATGCATATATAGTGACGGTTGTCGTAGGTTGTACTTGTATATCTTGCTCGTGCTTACCTGATCAGCAGCTTGCTGGACGGTTTCTACACCTATCCTCGGGCTAGTTTTGCCTTTTTTATTTTTACTGTATAATTAAAAAATATTTATCAAGGCTTCTACGCAGTGCGATCACGACAGCATGACAGTACTAGTGCAGTAATCAAGTGTACGTTATGACTTATGACACCCAACGGAGTTTCAAAGGCTGGCTGTGACCAGTACTAGTGTGACTTTTCAACGTTTCAGTTTTCAACGTTTCGACAACACGGCACGCCCTGTTGGTAATATCACCCACTACAGATCCGAGTCAATGTCCATCGAGCACCGATCTGGAATTGCAACGCGACCTTTTTTGAAAGACAATGATGGTTTGGTGCCATTGTTACTCATGGCCCATATGATCATGAAGTCTGTTTCCTTACCATGCCAGATCGGCGTTTCCCAGCCTTCACTGATTGGTATTTGTTTTGAAAGTGTATGGCTCAACGTAGGACCGCAATCGATAACAGCAGTGGCCGCAGGAGTCGGCGCATGGTGCGTCCAGGTGACACGAACCCATCGGAGGCAGACGACGAAGAGGAGTGGGAGAAAAGTAGCGCCGATGAAGCAGATTGGAGTATGGACCAAGCTGCGACATCTGTGGTACCCGTAAAACGGGCCAGTCCTCGTTCAGGAAGCGGTGGGGTTGTTCCCTTTGGCTGGGATGGATTTTACTGATTCGTGTTGGGTGGAGACATAGAGTCAACCTCGGGGCATGACCAAATGCGTGAGTACCCATCTATCACCCGTCACGCAATCAGGTCGGCAGGACACCCACTTGATATTGTTTATAAGCCCAAGCGAAGAAGCGATTACGATTTCGCTCAAGCACCTCCGACCGTCCGCCTCATGGATCTCGGTCCGCTACCACCACCACCACCAAACCCTAACCCCAAACCCAACCCCCCCGACCCCCCACCCGATAACCCACCAGACCCCCCCCTGTCCTCCCCAGAAGATTTTTTCAAGGTCTTCTACCCCAAGATCAGCTTCCCAAGAGCCCCAGACAACCCCTACCGGGGCCCGGTCCCCGAAGGGGTGAGGGAAGCTCACCGGAAGTCCTTGGAGGCCGCAAAAAAGGTAGTAATGTCACCCTTTTCATACCGCCTAGAACAGCCACTGGCTTTCGATGGGAGCACCACAGGGATCGACGTAACGCCGGCCAACTTCAATGCCGCGGTCGAAATACAGTCGCTCAAAAAACTGTCCCAATGTTTGGTGACTCCATGATGTTTGGTATATAACACAATACCATGTTATGTAATAAATCTGGGAAAAACATATATGATATTAGATAATATAATCTTCAAAATAAGCCCATAAATATTCAATTTGAATCATAACTTCTATCACAATAAAATCAACAAAATAATCACTCATTGGGACAGTTTTTTTACCTGCATAACCAGAACCAGTATTTCTTATCTAGAGATCTAGAATCTTGTCCCAGAAGCACAAAAATAAATCTGAAGCTCATATTACATAAAACAAACTCAATTCAGGCACTAGCAACCTTAAATGCTTGTTTTTTCTCCTTTGCCATCATTATAAAAGTCCTCCCCCCTATCAAGTTAACTACACCATCTCTCTCCTTCAGACTGGCCACTTATGCCAAGAAATTGCTCATGTGATAAGCAGAAGCATTGGCATAATCACTGCTGTTCATAAAAAGCACCTTCTACACCTTTTAAAGTCTTCTAGAGGTTGCCCTACTAAGGTCTCTTAGTAGAATATTGACTTTACTACCTATGTCTTGATTCTGGTGAAGTAGAAACAGCTCCCCAGGTTTTTAAACTCCTTGAAGCCATAAAGGGAACCACCATCTCTGATCAGACAATTTCAAACTCCCCCAAAACTGCTGATCTAAGCTGTTGGGAAAGAAATACCCCTATTTTAAATAGCATTGGTATAGTTCATGCTAGCTAGTTGAATTCCATATAAACTGTTGCTTGGATTAACATGTTGTCTTAAGTAAGTCATCATCATATATAGAGGTCAAGCTCTATGAATATTTTAAGACTTTTATAGAATTTATTTAAATTTCTATGAAATGAAGAAACATGAACTATACCAATGCCATTTAAAATTGGGGTATTTCTTTCCCAACAGCTTAGATCAGCAGTTTTGGGGGAGTTTGAAATTGTCTGATCAGAGATGGTGGTTCCCTTTATGGCTTCAAGGAGTTTAAAAACCTGGGGAGCTGTTTCTACTTCACCAGAATCAAGACATAGGTAGTAAAGTCAATATTCTACTAAGAGACCTTAGTAGGGCAACCTCTAGAAGACTTTAAAAGGTGTAGAAGGTGCTTTTTATGAACAGCAGTGATTATGCCAATGCTTCTGCTTATCACATGAGCAATTTCTTGGCATAAGTGGCCAGTCTGAAGGAGAGAGATGGTGTAGTTAACTTGATAGGGGGGAGGACTTTTATAATGATGGCAAAGGAGAAAAAACAAGCATTTAAGGTTGCTAGTGCCTGAATTGAGTTTGTTTTATGTAATATGAGCTTCAGATTTATTTTTGTGCTTCTGGGACAAGATTCTAGATCTCTAGATAAGAAATACTGGTTCTGGTTATGCAGGTAAAAAAACTGTCCCAATGAGTGATTATTTTGTTGATTTTATTGTGATAGACGTTATGATTCAAATTGAATATTTATGGGCTTATTTTGAAGATTATATTATCTAATATCATATATGTTTTTCCCAGATTTATTACATAACATGGTATTGTGTTATATACCAAACATCATGGAGTCACCAAACATTGGGACAGTTTTTTGAGCGACTGTAGTGACCGCGGCACTCGGAGCCGGATACTACCCAGCTAGAGGCCCCAACCTGCTCAACACTGAAGACTGGGCAAAGCTGTCGTGCACCCTGCTGGCTGCAGTTGGACGAGGCTACAAGCTCCAGTACTCCGGCAACATGGATACAGTCCTCGACCGAGAGAGAAAGAAAACCCTTGACCCATCACCAGTGATACCGAAAGCACTGACCTACTTCCACCGTTTGTCGACCACGATCGAACAACTGGGAGTCGAAGTCGACGCTGACCTCGAGGACACTGCTGATCTCCAGGATTCTTTCAACAGCCTCCGCCGCGAGTTCAACGAGAAGGCAACCAGGGCGGCATCCATTGAAATTGAAGAGAAATGGCGTGAATGGAAAGCCGAGCAAATTGACCGCCGTGCTGACGAGCACCAAGCTGAGATCACAAAAGCAGCCAAAGCAAGGAACAACGTTTTCTTCTACAGGACTGCAAACGAGATCGGCCTCCAACAAACGTTCAAGTGGGCCGAGCCAGCGGAGCTCATGCCTTGTACAGGAGGTAAGCGCACCGTCTCTGGGTCAATCCCAAAGGCAGGCCCCTCCACCCCCAAGGCCAAAAGGGTCAACCCGCCACGGGCCGCCAGAAGCACGCCCTCGCCGACGACGACCCCAAGGGGACGCCCACCTTCACAGACCACTCCAAGGGCTACAAGGGCAGCGGACCCGTCCCCCACGCCAAAGCCCAAGAAGACCCCGCCAGCACCGGTAGGAGCCATCAGCCACCCAAAAGATAGGGAACCGCCAGCGCAACCGAGTGCAGACCCAGGGAGGGCAGAGCGCCCCCAACAAGGTGCGTCCGACCTAGTAGCAGCAATCCAACAAGCCATGGCCCCCTTCATGGCCCGGCTGGACGCGCTAGAGAGGAAAACAATGCCCCCCCCTCCGGTCCCCACCCCAGCAAGGGACATGAACCACAGCCCCAGAAGGGCAAGAGCCACGGGCAGCCAACCCCCCAGACGCGCACCGGACCAACCAGGTGCACCCGGCTGCCCAGAGGTGCAAACCCAACCCCCCAGGGAACCGCAAACCCCATCGAGAGGTAGGCCCAAGGGGGGAGGGACAACAGCGACCAATGAAGCAGCTTTCACGCTGGTCGCCCAAAATGGTAAGAAGCGGAAGAACAGAGGCAGACCCAACCCGGAACCCCCTCCTCTCCCGCAACTCAGGCAAGTCATCGCCACGCCGGCCTCATACGCCGGCGCGGCAGCGGCGGCCGCTGATAAGCAGCAGCTGGACCTAGCCCGCAAAAAGAGGATCACCCCATCAATCACGGAGGTCACAGTACTCCGAGCCGGGGGGCTCCTCAACTTAGAGCTTGAGGCACGCATCCAAGCACGGGCGGCGGACGCAATTGTCAGGGAAGTCAGACTGCAGATGGTGAAGACGGTAGCCAACCCCATCTCGCTGAAGGCGGGTAGGTGGAGTGTTCACCCCCGAAGCAGGGGAAACTTTGTCTTCTCATTTGACGGCAACATCCCCTTCCCGCACATCATGTCATATGAGCACCTGCTCCTAGCGCCCTTCCAGGGCTCTGGGCAGCTGTGCCCATCGCTGGGGTGGACGCGCTTCCTGATCCACGGCGTCCCGGTCACGGACAACGATGACCGGATCTTCGACCCAGTGGCGCTCCTGGAGGAAGCACGAACCCTACCGGGCCTGAGGAAGATCTTCTTCTCAATGCAGCCGAGATGGTTGAAACAACCCGAGCAGCTAAGTGGTCCCTACTCTTCGGTCACCTTTGCGATCTCCGACCCGGACGGCTCTGCCACAGAGCTACTTTTTAAGGAAAGGACTGCGATGTTCGGCAAAGAAGTCTCGGTCCAGAAGTGGGTGGACAAACCAGCGCTGATACAGTGCGGGCACTGCCACATGCTGGGACACAGCAAAAACTCCAAAGCTTGCCACTGGGGCAAGGACTCCGTGAGATGCTACATCTGCGGAGGAGCCCATCAGGCGGAGGAGCACAACCAGAAGTGCCCCCGGAAGCACACGGTAGCGGGAGTGTGTGACTGCACGCACTTCAAATGCCTGAACTGCAACGGCCTGGGGCACCACTGTAGGGAACCTAGATGCCCCGCCCGGGACCGCTACCGCCCCAGAGGCGCCCGCAAGAGGGACAAAGGTAAAGGCAGGGCGATGAACACAGGTTCCATCGACCAGCCCATTGCTAGCGCTGTGGAACTGCCTGAGGAGGGAGAGGAAGACCAAGGCGAAGCCCTTGAATACCTCCCCCACTCGGGCACCCCCACCGGCCCAGGCAGCAGCGCGAACTACGCGCAGGCCAGCCCCCTCCCCATGGATGTCGACACCCTCTCGACCCTACAATACTCCCCCTCGTGCCCGCAAGGCAGCGCTACCAACGAGAACCTTGCTTAATGGCGGTACAACCGCCTCTGCTTATAGCATCGGTGAACATGCGCCGGCGTAATGCCATCACCCATGCTCTTCTAACAGCGCGGACCACACTCATTTATTACTAGTACAAGAACCATGGTTTGACACCATAGGTACGGCGAGGCAAGATGACGCCCAACAGGGGTGGACGTCCGAGGCGGAGTGGCCTCCCCTGCGTGGGAGCTTCTCTACCCGGGCTTTACGGAGGGCCAGAGGCCCAAAGTAATGGCTTACACCCGAAAACCAGGGCAGTGCCCCCAAACCAACCCGCTTTTCTCGGTAGTACCGAGAACTGACATCTGCTCACACCCCTGCGTCCAAGTCCTAGAGGTGGTGTGGGACGACGAAACATGGCAAGTCATCAACTTCTATCATGATGTACGAGATGCTTCAGGGCTCCAAGCCTTACTCGCTCTAGATATCGATGCGCTCACCCCGACGCTCATTACAGGCGACTTCAACACTCACTCCCCATCCTGGTCACCGCCCGACATGCCGCGCTCAGCATGGGCGCGACGGATAGAGGAGTGGGCGGCAACCAATCTCCTCTCCCTAGCCAACGACCCAGGGGAAGTAACGCGCCGAGGAGCAGATCACGAGAGAGACTCGGTGATCGACCTGGCGTGGTACAATGAGGCGGCGATACAAGGCGCAACTTTCTCAGGACTGGAAGTGGACTGGGAAGGAAGCCTCGGATCCGACCACGCAATGCTACACATCACCGGCCAAACCCAAACGGTGCCCACCGCGATCAAGGAAGAGGAGGAACTGGGCTTCCTCCTTGACCCAACTTGGCGAGAAGAATGGGTAAAGGCCTTTAGGGTGCGGTCAGCCGCGCACGCCTTTCCCCAGAACCCCAGCCTGGAGGAGATCGAACTTGCAGTAACGGTGCTCATGGAAGACATCCACGCGACCAACGATGAAGTCCTCAAGAAACGCCAGCCACCCCACCCGAGAGCATCCCCCTGGTGGGACGGGGCGTGCGCAACGGCAATCCAGACGCTGCGGGAAGCCCAAGGCAGGGAAGCGCGGCGAGTAGCGCAGGCCCGGCTCAAGGGCACCATCCGCCAAGCAAAGAGGAAGTGGGCGGACGAGTATATTGAGAAGGCCCAACTCTGGGAGGTCGCGGGCTGGAGACACGGACGTAGAGTGTCCAAAGTCCCATCCCTGAGGGGCCCCAATGGTATCGCACACTCGCACGAGGACGTCGCTGACGTCCTCTCCCAAAGGTTCTTCACTCAAACACCACCACAAGTCCGCCCGCACTTTACGGATGACCCGCCGCCGCACTCACTCCCACGGATCGACAAGGAGCTGATCAAGCCGCTGCTGAACAAGGTTGCAGGCCGCTCAGCGCCGGGTCAGTCTGGACACACCTGGACGACCATAAAGTGGACATGGGAGGCGGACCCGGAACGTTTAGCAACCCTCCTGGCGGTATGCCTCAGGGCGGGCCACCACCCAAGACAGTGGAAGGAAGCTATAGTGTGCGTCATCCCAAAACCTAACAGGGCAGATTACACGCTAGCAAAAAACTTTAGGCCCATCTCGCTGCTCGAGTGCTTAGGAAAACTCCTGGAGAAGGTGGTAGCAAAACTCATTTACAGCGACATGTCCAAACACGCGCTGGTCCCCACCACGCAGTTCGGAGGCCGGAACGCCTCCTCCACACTGGACGCAGGCCTAACGCTGGTGCACGACATCCAGTCCGCGCACCAGGCGGGCCTGAAATGCGGTCTCCTCCTCTTCGACATCCAGGGGTTTTTCGACAACATCAACCACGAGCGATTAGTAAGTACCTTCGCAAACCTGGGGTTCGCGCCGGAGCTAGTCTCCTGGTGCACCTCTTTCCTGAAGGACCGAATGGTGCGTCTTCGCTTCAATGGTAAGACGTCGGAGCAGTTCAGCTTCTGGGTGGGGACCCCCCAGGGCTCCCCAGCGTCGTCAGTGCTCTCAATAATTTACACTTCCCCCCTCCTACACCAAATGAGGCGATGGTCAAAATCCTCCCTCAGCATGTACATAGACAATGGCGCTATCTTCGCGTGCGGACGGTCTTGGAAAGAAGTGGAGACGGCCATGCGCAATGGATACGAGACGTGTGTAGAGTGGCTAACACGGGCAGGCCTCAACGTCGAACCAGATAAGTCGGAGCTTATCTTTTTCAGACGCAGGGCGGACAAGTCCCGGCCGCCGACATACATCCACCTTCCCCTCCCCTCACACAACACCTACTACAGGGTGCAATCCTCGGACACGCTGCGCTACCTAGGTTTTTTCCTGGACACGCAGCTCAACTGGGGGCACCACGTAGACGTCATGTGCAACAGGGCCCGGGCCTCCCTTAAGGCCCTCCAGCTCCTAGGTAACTCCGTCCGGGGACTGGACCAGGCAAAGTGGCGACTTGCATACAACGCGGTCTGCCTGCCAGTCCTAACCTACGGCTGCCAGCTCTGGTACACTGGCAAACAGAAGGGGCTGGTGAAGAAGCTGCAGACAGTCCAGAACGACGCGGTAAGAATCATATCCGGCACGTTCCGGACTGCGCCGAGAGAACCACTCCACGAGCTCCTCTCCATCCTCCCGATGGACCTCCGGCTGAACCTGCTGACCAAGAACTCAGCGCTGCGACTGTACAGAACCCCCAACGACAGTCAGCTCCGAAGGCGCCTAGGCGGCCAGTGGCACAACCCGTCACCGGACGACTTCCCCCTCCCCACCCCGAATGACAACAGGGCCAAGACGGCCCTGAGGTCGCTAGCATCTAACATCGCCACACACGGTCCCAAAGTGGACCCTTTCCCGGACCTGCCGCAGGGTGCACCGGAATGGGACGGCAGAGTCCGCGTCCTCTTGAGACCCACCGGCGCGGACCACAAGGAGGCGGTAACCGAGCTAGTAAGGACATGCCAGGAAGGTCTGGCGATCAACATTTTCTGCGACGGGGTGGTCTTGAACAGGGACCGCGCGGATGCTAAACAAATCGGGGCGGCCTCCGCCGTCCTGTACCATCATGGGAGGGAGTTCGGACACTGCGAGGACGTTCACGGGGAAACGGTAACGGAGGCTGACTCCGTCCTCCGATCCCTATCCTCTGGACTTGACATCCTCACTGACCTCCTCACCCAACAGCCCGCCCGACAGCACACGCTGGCAAACTTCCTCATGCCATCAGCAGGGGCGGCAAAACGGGTATTGGACGCATCGCCCCATGATGACCAAGCAGTATCTTTGAGCCACATTGACTGGATTGAGGAACTGATGAAGGCCTACCCAGGGCTACACATACAAATCACATGGCTCCCTAGAGGCTGTGCCTTCGTCGGCTTCCGAAGAGCCAAACAACTGGCCCTTGAAGCGATCAGAACCACGAACCTCGAAGACATACCGGAGCCACAGACGATCAAGAGCCAGAAAGCAAACACGAAGTGGCAAGCGTACCAAGACTGGTCCGAGCGTTGGCACCAAGGGCCACGCACTTCCTTTGCGTATCAAGTGGCCCTAACAACGGCTCCAGACGGGAGGCCACACCCCACCTTCCAAACCTCACCTAACCACACAACACGAACAGACACAGAGACCGCTGCCCCTCCCAACCGGGCGGCAAAAAAAGCTAAGTTCTCCAGGAGAACAATATCCACAATGTACAGGTTGATCACAGGCCATGCTTTTGTAGGGGCCTACACCCAGCGTTTCTACGCAAACCATACACTGGAGCAGATCGCTTGCCCTTGTGGCGAGCCGATCCAAACCATTGAGCACGTGCTCATGGTCTGTCCGCTCTACAACACAGCGCGGCACAAACACCTCATGATTGGGGGCCGCGTCCGAAACTTCAACCAACTCTTCAAACACAAACAGAGCGTCCAAGCCGTTCTCCGCTTCCTGGAGTCGTCAGGAGCATGTGTGAAGCCGCGGATCATATGGGACCCGGGCTGAGGAGCAGCCCAAGGGCGAGGTTCAACTACGTCGTCACAGCCACCACACGACCACCAACCACCTCTCACACACAAAGACAACCAAAAGGCTGACAACAGCCCATCCTATTACCACCACACGCCTAAGCATAAGACGTAGATAGCTACGTGACCGCCTCTGTACTCTGTCGAACGTGCCGTGGGATAAAAATTCAGATTTAAAAAAAAAAAAAAAAAAAAAAAAGCACCTCCGACGACCGAAGCCAGGAGCCCATGATCACGGTGCGCCCACTTTTCCATGGGTTTTCTCTGCTGATCATGGCAGCATGCCAATTAGTTACGCGAGGAAACTCTGGTGACACCGCGGCCTACAGCGTCACGCCGCAATCAAGGAAAAGGGAAGAAGAAGAAGACCCGGACTCCTACTTGTTGAAGTGGACGCTTGTGCTCCATTTCTACATGTACAAATATGGACGTATGCTTCCATATGTAGTTTATCACGTTACAGTGACTTGGTTTACCTTACACAGTAGTATACAAGTCACGTCACACATGCCCACATGTATATAAGGACTCAGGATTCGCCCTAATCCCATAGTGCGTTTACAACCCACTTTGTAGTGTACTTGAGTCTTAGCAGAACAACTCTGGTGAGCCTAGTTGCTGCGCTGAATGCTGCGCAACAGGTTATGGGCCCTGGTAGCCCTTCACCCTCTCTTGACTTGCGCCTTTCAGGCTGCAACCATAGAGGGACAGCAGGCTCCCTTCAGGAAGGGAGTTCTGCTCGTTGTTCCTTGAGTGGAGCGGATGCTGTATGCATTCCATTAGGAGGACAGAGTGCCTTGCTCCTTTGGGTACATTCACTTGTACCACCAAGGAAACTCCGCTATGAGGCCATCCCTTTGGCACTGGACCTCAAGCCCCCATAAGGGTGCGGAGTGGCTTACCAGCTAAGGTATTTCATTATCCCTTATGCGACTCGAGGTGGCATCGCATTAAGGAAGAGGTGAAATACCCGCATAGCTTGGAGCACTTCCTTCTTCCCTATTAGGTTCACTCAGCTGTCATGCTGATGATGGGAATTTCTAGGAAATCGCTTCAAATATGTCAAACATCTCTCAACAAATCCAAGCCAAACTCTTTACCCTCAACGGGGATAACTATCAAGAATGGAAGCCGATGATGAAAGGTTTTCTTCAAACGGTGCTCCTTTGGCCGATTGTATCTGGAGCGCAGCCTCGCCCTGTGCAGGCGCCTCCTAACGATCCCCAGATCCCTGCTGCTGACCTTCAAAGGGCGCAGTTTGACTGGGATGCCTCTGATGGTCGAGCACAGGGTTATCTAACCATGTACTCGACCAGAGACATTGCCCATCGGCTTGAGACTTTAGCCGCTCCCACGAGCCATCGCTTTTGGCAGCACCTTGACACCCTATTTGCTGCATTAAGAGCGCCACAGGTGTTTAACCTGTTTAAGCAATTTATGCTCTTCAAATATGATGCGCATAAACCCCCTGAATCTCAAATCAATCACTTAATAAGCATTAATGCGAAGCTGGTGGCGCATCAATGTATCATTCCTGAATTTGTTCGGGCAATGACACTGATGACACAATTGCCCCCTGCCTGGCAAGCGACTATCACGCCGCTAGTCATGGCAGCTGGGATCCCAGCCATCGATTTTAGTGCAGTGACTGAGGGTATACGTACCTTCCAAGATTCACAGCAGACAAAGGGGTTAGGACAGTCAAGAGGAGTAACCGCCCATGCCGCTAAAATAACCAACATAAAGCGCAAAGGCTCTACTCCTTCCTTTCGGGAACAAAGAGCGCCTCATGGCAGCAACTTTGGCCCGAAAAAGAAAACTAGCAGAGGCATGCGTGGAAAGGGTAAGGGCAAGAAGCAAAGTGCGCACAATGTTCACTTCGCCTCGACTGCCTCCCTTCCACCCCACACTGCACACACCGTCGCCCATTACGGGCCCACTGGTCTCAACCAGCGCACTGCACTGGAAGAACCAGTTACCTCATCTTTTGGCCAAGGCCCGTGGGCGTCCTTCAACGCAGCAATGAACCTTGCAGCGGAGCTTGAGATTCCCAAGCACCAGCGCAATATTCAGCGCCTTGAAGAGATCACCCACAATACTGGGACCTTTGTGGACCTCCCTGAGGACGTCCCAATGGATGAAGGACCATCAAATGGTTCTAGGCACCCTTCAGTACGAGCTGGACCTCCGGTTGCATCCGGATCCAGACTCATTACAGGTATGCCTCGTCCATATTCCAAAGATGGTAACATCAAATATACCTGTATTGGGTATGGCCTGAGCACCCATATGGTGCCAGATACCACTCTTGATACGATCAGAGTTGATTGGAGCCGCCATCCGGCACTCCGGCATCAATATGATCGATCCTCTCCTACCCCGGAGAGATCACCTTCCCCATCTTCCGTTTCATCAGTTCCTAGTCTTACTGATCCAGAACTTGAACTAGATGATTCCATTCCACCGCCTCCATCGGCGAGTATGGTCTCAAAGGATCCGCGCCCTCGCCCACCAGCGATGAGGCCTGCCAATTATTATAATATAACAGGTAGCAGTGCCCAAGAGCCCCTAGGAAGTCGCAGCGTTACAGAGGACCCTCTGTACATTGCGCACAAGGCAGCTCTTGAGGCGCTCCCTGTTGGCAAAGAAGTCGTTCACACTCCAGAGGGAAGCCCCTGTGTGAGTGATGACGACGAAGATCACTCTCTTTGGGGAGAGTTTGGCGGAATCTCTGGAGTCGAAGACCTTATTCAGGGAGATGAACCCTCTGGGTACGCCCTTCCTTATACTGCATTCTCCTGCGCCCATAACTCTCACACAGAATGGACATTGCTGGTTCCTGAGGTGTCGAGTAGTGCGAAGTTCAATGTACCTAATAATTTATTATGTACTTGTACCAATGGCTGCCGCTCATGTAACAGAATGCGAGCTTTTTCAAGCAAAGGACAATGGCTTGTTGACTCCGGGGCTTCAATACATTTTACCCCTTCAAAGAGCGACTTTGTTTCATACAAAGCGTTCAATGATAAAACTATTGCCCAAACTGCGTCTAATCCTCTAGTAATAGAAGGAAGAGGAACAGTTATTATAAAGCACCAGTTGCAACTAAAGGGAAAGAAAGCGCAAACTAAGTATTTGCGACTTTATCCCGTCCTCTATGCACCAAAAATGCTTGGACGGTTAATCTCTTTAGGTCAACTATTATCTCAAGGATTGCGCGTTTATGGGGACGCTGCAAATTTAGTCCTTGTAACATCGGATAAAAATATTCCGATGCTACAATGTAAACCTCTTTCCAAAGGGGATACATTGTATTGGCTCAATGGTGTCGCTTCTAGTGCACACCATACAAATGTAGTCTTTACTATAGACTACAATACTTTGCATAACCGCCTTGGACATGCTTCTAAGGAAGTATTGCGGAATGCAAAGAAACATGTGATAGGATTCCCAGATATAAAGATTCCATGGGACAATCCACTCTGCACTGGATGCGCACAAGGGAAAATGCCAATGAAGGCTTTTCCGCAATCCACATCTAGAGCATCACAACTGTCGCGAACCTAGGCGCGTCAAGGATATTTCCCAACGGCTACGCCACAAGAGACGAGTTTAACGTCCTGAGAGGGGTACAAGAGAGGATGAAGATAGAGGAGTGGACTGGAAGAGGTGGTATCGCAATGCGGTCCCGCTCATGCAACCTGTTTAGTTGCTACTTGCTCTACCTCGGTTGGTAATACAAGTGAATTGTCTGAGGGCGTCTCTACTAGACGCTTGTCCTTATATACATGGGTACTCTAGGGCTGGTCTTTAAAAGCGTGACCTATTGTCTGTAAGCGCTAGCCAATCATCAAATCGCAGGGAGTGATGCCATCTATTAATACTCGAGGTCCTATTAATAGTTGAACCTTGTTAGTCATTGCGCAGTCAGCTGAGTCATGCGCGTCATGTGACTAGTCTGGGGTCATGTGACTGCGAGTCGTCATGTGATCTGGTCCTGGGCTTGGTCATGTGACCCGGCGGTCACCTGATCCGTGGCTGCTTCTGTATCTCTGGGTTCTCCATGTATTCGTCTGGCAAGAAAGGTTTACATAAGTCGCGGGAAGTTCTTGCATAAGCAAAACTCGCGCGTCGATTCCTGGGTCGTCTGGGCTGGGATTCGGGTCTCAAGGGGTGTTTCTGGTCGAACTATGAGGGAATTTCCATGGAGAATTACCGATCCATGGTCTGGGACGGGGAGGAAGTGTTTCGAGGCGTCTTTTACGGGTCAGGGAAGGAAGGGAAGGGGTGAATACTCGGTCATGTCGTGACGGTTCACGACAGTATCCCCCATTTAAGGCCGTGTTACGCCTGTAACACTCTTGTTCTTCAACAACGTTGGAGCGTGTGTTGGTATGCCTGGATGTGTGTTCTGGTTTCTGGGTCCATCACGGAGAGTTAGCATCCGTGGATCTTTGCGCGGGATGTGGGTTTCTTGTTCTGGTCTCTTGGTCCTAGGTTTCATCACGGAGAGTTAGCATCCGTGGATCTTTGCGCGGGATATGTGTTTCTTGTTCTGGTCTCTTGGTCCTTGTTCTAGTCTTGGGCCTGGATCCCCATCACGGAGAGTTAGCATCCGTGGGCTTCGCGGTGGGATATGTGTTTCTGGTCTCTTGGTCCTAGGTTTCATCACGGAGAGTTAGCATCCGTGGATCTTTGCGCGGGATATGTGTTTCTTATTCTGGTCTCTTGGTCCTTGTTCTAGTCTTGGTCCTGGATCCCCATCACGGAGAGTTAGCATCCGTGGGCTTCGCGGTGGGATATGTGTTTCTTGTTCTGGTCTCTTGGTCCTAGGTTTCATCACGGAGAGTTAGCATCCGTGGATCTTGCGCTGTTGTTTCTGTTTTATTCCGTGCCGTGTGTTCTTTTGCTAATCGTCCATGGGCTTCACTGGTCCATGGACTAGCGGTACTGGGAGATTTCCACTTAGAGATCCGTAGGGGCGGACTTGGGACGTTCTATCCCCGGGTCATACTCGGGAATAGTGCGGAGGGTGGAAATCGTGAGGGTCTGGGGATGGTCCTGGGGAAGGTCTTCTTCCTCTGGGGTGGTCAAGGTGGCACGGACTGGGAGTGGATCCCTTTGTTCATCGGCTATTCTCGTTCGGCACTTGCTTACCGAGTGGTTTGGTTTTCCGCAGTAGAAACACAGGTTGTTTTTCTTGTAGTGATCTTTCTCTTCCTCTGAGAGACGGTTGAACGGGCGGCCTTTCTTGGGTTCTTCCACGTTTACAGAGCGTATGCGGGAGGAGGGTGCCTTCTGGGTGAAGGTCGCGGACTGGTACATGAGGCGGAGGCGATCGAATTCGCGGGCTTTCTCTACAAGGCGGGCTAGGGTGTCTGGCTGGGGCATCAGGGTCAGGAGCTTCTCATGGAGGGCAGGGTCTAGGTTCCGCCTAAAAGCGAACATTCTGGTGTATTCATCCACCTGCGCGCGGGAGGCGTGAGTGTACCATCTCTGGTACCACTCATTGAATGGGGCGGAATTCTGGGGGAAGTTGTGCATGAGGGCGCTTGCTTCTAACCGGTTTTCTACTGGGACAAAGTGTTCTTTGAACGCGTCTAGGAAGTCTGCGAATGTGCCAAAGTCTATGGGGTTTGCGTTCATTGCTGCTGTGGTTCTGTCTTGGGCCCAGTCACCTGCTGGGGTACCTGCTTTGAAGTGTGTAAGGGCGGCGGATACACGCCGGTTTTCATCTGGGAAGGAGGTCTCGTTCAGGAAGTAGTAGTTCTTCAGTGCGTAGAAGAACGTCTCTGCTTTTCCTTCTTGGCCGTCATATGGTTCCGGGGCGGCTCCAAGTAACTTTGCGGGGGCTGCGGGATTTGCCATTGGTACTGCTGGGGGCTGTGCTGGTGCGGGGACTACTGGGAGTTGTACTGGGGCTACGGGGACTACTGGGGAGCGTGCTGGTCTTACTGGGGCTGCTGGGGACGGGGAGGGCTGCCGTTGGGGGGCAAGGGTCGTTCCTACGGTGAGCGGGGTCGGGAGATGCGAGGGTCCGGCTGGTCCGGGAGTTGTGGGCTGTGACGACTGCGGTGTCGCAAAGTTGACTGGGTGGTTATTGGCGTATACCCAACGGCCTTGGCTGATTGAAAACCTGACTGGTTTGTTCTTGTAAAATCCGTGGAGGGTCTTGAGGTCGAGGCGAGAGACTTCTTGGGCGTTCGGGACTAAGGCTAGGTACTCTGGGTCTCCAAAGGGGTTCTGGTGTTCGTCTGTCCAAGGTCCTTCGGGGGCGTCTCCGAAGTAGTATGCGCCGGCGAAGATGCCGAAGTAGTACTGGTTCCGGGTACTGTACTCGAGGTTGTTAAAGAGGTATGGGATGCGATCGAGTTCTTCAGAGGTCAAGGGTCGTTCGTCGCTCATTCAGGGTGGGACAGGGACTCAATGGGGGTTCGGGGGGGCTGCGTCTCGTGGTGTGTGTCTGTGTCCTTCTAGCCTTCTTCAGCGTCTCCTTGGTGACCTTCTCTGTAAGGTCCGACCACGCTGGATGACAATTAGTGGGGAAAGAGGGGGGATTTGGGTAGGGGTTGGGATGGAAAGAGAGACAATTCAAGTGTCGCGAACCTAGGCGCGTCAAGGATATTTCCCAACGGCTACGCCACAAGAGACGAGTTTAACGTCCTGAGAGGGGTACAAGAGAGGATGAAGATAGAGGAGTGGACTGGAAGAGGTGGTATCGCAATGCGGTCCCGCTCATGCAACCTGTTTAGTTGCTACTTGCTCTACCTCGGTTGGTAATACAAGTGAATTGTCTGAGGGCGTCTCTACTAGACGCTTGTCCTTATATACATGGGTACTCTAGGGCTGGTCTTTAAAAGCGTGACCTATTGTCTGTAAGCGCTAGCCAATCATCAAATCGCAGGGAGTGATGCCATCTATTAATACTCGAGGTCCTATTAATAGTTGAACCTTGTTAGTCATTGCGCAGTCAGCTGAGTCATGCGCGTCATGTGACTAGTCTGGGGTCATGTGACTGCGAGTCGTCATGTGATCTGGTCCTGGGCTTGGTCATGTGACCCGGCGGTCACCTGATCCGTGGCTGCTTCTGTATCTCTGGGTTCTCCATGTATTCGTCTGGCAAGAAAGGTTTACATAAGTCGCGGGAAGTTCTTGCATAAGCAAAACTCGCGCGTCGATTCCTGGGTCGTCTGGGCTGGGATTCGGGTCTCAAGGGGTGTTTCTGGTCGAACTATGAGGGAATTTCCATGGAGAATTACCGATCCATGGTCTGGGACGGGGAGGAAGTGTTTCGAGGCGTCTTTTACGGGTCAGGGAAGGAAGGGAAGGGGTGAATACTCGGTCATGTCGTGACGGTTCACGACAACAACCCTTTATTTGCATTCATTCAGATGTGAAGTCATTTCCTGTTGAGTCGTATCACAAGTGGAAGTATTTTATTTCCTTTGTAGACAACTACTCATCCTTTGCATGGGTAACATGTATGCGCCAGAAGTCTTATGCAATTACTGCGCTGCGACACTTCCTTGCAATGGTGAAAAATCAATACGGAACGCACATAAAGGAATGGATGTCAGATGCAGGTGGAGAATATAAGAGTGACGCTTTTACTGCCCTCTTAAAAGAACATGGAATCAAAGTCTTTCAAAGCGCACCGCATACTCCTAAGGCATTGCACGAGTCTGGGTAACCCATGACTCTTCACAAGTAGATCCGTGGGAAAACCCATGAGTAGACATACTTGTGGGTCCGAGTTACTTGGTTAGGCGGATCTCTGAGGCTCCGAGTATCATATTTAATGTCATGGGTACTTGCACGGGTACTTGTGAAATGTGTACACTAAAAACTTTAATTTTGGAGTCCACATCTATATTCCACAATCCACATCCCACAACATACATGGTACAACTGTACTACTAAAGACATAGGCCCCCAGTGAATGACCGACTGACCCGATGCAGCTCAAAGGGGTGGGGCCGCGGCCGGACGCTGTTACACGCACCCCCGCATTTGCGTACGAGGGGGCATCGGGGGTGGGGGGCCGCGGCCGGACGCTGTTACACGCACCCCCGCATTTGCGTACGAGGGGGCATCGGGGGTGGGGGGCCGCGGCTGGGCGCTGTTGCACGCACCCCACGTTTGCGTGCGAGGGGACATGGGTGATCGCGGCCGGGTGCTATTGCACGCACGCCCCACCTTTGCGTGCGAGGGGGTGTCGCG
>WTXF01000225.1:0-38710 GCA_022496215.1 Russula brevipes
GCTAGCGCTTACAGACAACAGGTCACGCTTTTAAAGACCAGCCCTAGAGTACCCATGTATATAAGGACAAGCGTCTAGTAGAGATGCCCTCAGACAATTCACTTGTATTACCAACCAAGGTAGAGCAAGTAGCAACTAAACAGGTTGCATGAGCGGGACCGCACTGCGATACCACCTCTTCCAGTCCACTCCTCTATCTTCATCCTCTCTTGTACCCCTCTCAGGACGTTAAACTCGTCTCTTGTGGCGTAGCCGTTGGGAAATATCCTTGATGCGCCTAGGTTCGCGACAACATCCTGGGATGTCTAAAATGCCAAGCTATGAAGACAATCACACATTGAAACCAACCTCCTCTCCAGCCCATCACACCTACTTGCAATGTTCCATTTGGCACCATCGCAATTGACTTCATCATGAAACTGCCCATTTCCGGAGGATGTGATGCCATTCTCACCATTACTGACCACGACTGCATGAAGGCAGTTATCCTCATCCCCTGCAAGGAGGCGATGGGAACAGAGGAGTTCCTGGAGCTCTATCACGAACAAGCTTTCCCCTATATTGGCATTCCCAAACAACTTATCTCTGATTGGGACATGCAGTTTACATCCAATATGTTTATGGAACTTTGTGCCCAACTAAGCATCAAGCATAATATCAGCACCACTTATCACCCCCAAACAGACAGGCAACCCGAACACACAAACCAAAATGTGGAAGCTATACTCTGCATCTTCTGCAATCACACTCAAGACAACTGGCAGGAATGGCTACCTGTTACCCAGTATATCATAAACTCCTGACCATCAGCCACCACGAAACAAACACCCTACAAGTTATGGATGGGGAAGGTACCTCAAACACATCAACCGGACCGTGTCAGCAATCTTCCACAGTTCGAGAAACGGAAGCAGGACCTATATCAGGCGAGGAAGCAAGCACAGGAAGCGATCATAGCGGCGCAACAATTACAGACACACAAGGGGACATTTATGGAATATCACAAGGGGGATAAGGTTTGGTTAGAAGGAAAACACCTACGCACAACGCATCCCACGCACAAACTATGTGAGAAGTGGTTTGGCCCATTCCAAATCAAGGAAGTGCTTGGCAAGGTCAATTACAGACTAACGTTACCCTCAAGTTGGAAGATACATGACGTATTCCATGCAGCTGTTTTACACCCCTGTAAACAGATGCCCATAAATCCAAATCGGTACGAGGAGCCGCCACCTGACTTGGTTGACGGAAAAGAAGAATGGGAGGTCGAGAAAATTCTGGATACTCAGCATAGTGGATGAGGCAAGAAATTACAATACCTAGTTCAGTGGAAGGGGTACTCCGCAGCTCATAACTCATGGGAACCCACCTCGGATGTTCATGCACCTCAACTCGTGGATGAGTTCTACACCTCCCAACCACACGCAGTGAGACAGGTCCAAACGGATAAAAGCCTCCCAGAATTCATCGAAGGCTCCTCCACCACCCCACTCAAGGTTATTTGTTGACGTATCACAACAATGACTTCACCTTCATCCTCCACTCCTAACTCAGAGATTTCTAATGTGGGGGAGTGCGACAGTAGGTTCCATGATCATCTCCAACGACAAATTCAGGACTATGAAGAAAACCAAAACCCATACACGATGTCTATCCCAGCACTCACACAGTTGGTAGGGGCAACCATCGCTAGATTACTAGTGGTTTGCAGGGCCCAGCTCGGCTCAAAAGCCCCGGCTTGGGCTCAGCTTCGTTGGGCTCAGGCTCATGTAAACTTTGAGCCAAGCCCTGGTCGACGGCTCGGGCAGGGCTCGGGCAGGCTCGGGCTTAGGCCTGGGCTTTCAGCTTGAACATCTTGTGAATATCAACTACTGACCAAAAGTGACCCTACACAATAGTTACAATAGACATGGCCTTGGAGGCCATTCCCAATGCCTCCCCCACTGAGGGAGAACACTTCCCACAGTTGAATGACGTTGGGGGCATTCACGCTGCTGGCGCATGGGGATTTGTGGACATGGGGCGGCGGGGGATGGTGGTGGTGTGAATGGAGGCGGCATGACATTTGGGGGTGACTGGTGGCGGTGGCGGCGTCGCTTTTGAGATCGGGGCTTTGCTTTTTTGGGTGTTGCAGGTGGCGGCATAGGTGGTTGGTGGTGTTGATCAAGGGTTGTTGGCGGTGGCGGCAGCAGCAGCATTGGTGGTAGCATTGTCAGTTTCTTGTGCTTGTGGGGCGGTGGTTGTGCTGAGATCTTGCGGTGCTGGCGTTGACATCACTGCTTTCTTTTTTTTCCAGGTGCCAAAGTCTTGTTGACTCAAATGAGGAAGATGTGCAGCTTGTGAGTGCGAATCAGGAGAACTTGATGGGATGCTTTGGAGGGGTGAGTCGAAGTGGAGGAGGTGGAGGTTGAGGCCGCCGATGAATATGTGAGAGTCAAGGGCCTTGACCCGCAAGCGTTTGGGGCCATGCACCTTGCCATTCCGTCCAAAGTCAAGTCAGTCGCCCGTGTGTTGTCGCCCACATGTACCACCTTGAAGAAGGCAAGCCTGTAGTGTTCCCTGGTCAGCCATGCGCAAGCGCACATTACCACAGGGCAAGACAGCGGCACTGACTTGGAGCCGCTGCTGTCCAGCGCATTGCCATCAAAGAGGGCTGTACAGTAGAACCCTCTGGGCTGGCCCCACACGAACGTGCCTGAGCTCCTGCAGAGACAGGGGAGCCACCAAAGGCATCCCGAGACACAACCCGCCGCACGACCCGGCCAGAGGACTGCATGCCGAGGCGCACATCTGAGGGCAAGATGAGCCCCAGAGCCACACACAGGCCCCTGAAGTCCCCAGCTTGTACACGAGGAGCCAAATTGCCTGGGCACCAAAGCCGTGCCAATCCAATGCCTGAATGTCGCACTCTTCAGGCGCAGCAGCTTGATCCTGGTGGAGGCAAAGGGGTGCGTAGCAAGTCGTGGCCCTGACCAGGCACCGTTATCGAGGAGCAGGACGTCTATCTATGGGCATCAGCTGTGCTCGAGGGGGAGCAAAACTACTCACCAGTAGTGTGCAGCGACTCAGTGAGTAGGCTGCTGCCTACCAACCCTCAATCTCGCACGACTCCCAGTAAATCCTCATGGTATATGCTCGACTTGGGGCTACCTGGTGCACCCACAGAAGAGGCAGACAAAGGAGGGGGAGTGCGAGTGCGAAGTCTGCTGATGGTGCACACTGCGCACGTAGTGATTCCAACGTTCCCAGAGACCCAGGGGCCTGGAGCATGCATTTGTGAGCATGGCGGTCGACTCCGAGATCGCAGAGCCGTGCATGGTCAAAACCAGGCGCAGGGCCAACTGGCCCACACAAGAGATGCGACTGAGCCACGGCCACCGAGCCAGCAGCCAACACACCCAAAACGTTGAGACACTGTCATACACCACAAAACGCACCTGCCAAGACCAATAGACCTCAGTCAGAGAGGGGGAATGGACCATGATGACACCTACACACCTGAAACCAAGCCTGATCCACCTCAGACCATCACTGCAATGGCAAATCGATTAATTGATTGGGAATTAGAGCCAAAATGTTGAGGGTGCTAGCATTACCCCAGACGACTGTTCAAGTTGGTCTGTGAATGTGATTGTGGTGATGCTGTGATGGCGACTGTTGTTGGGGGCCACGTGGTCTTGCCATGTCGCAGACTTGGAGGTTTGGGCGGGTGGTGCCAGTGGCCCGGGCATCATGCTGGCAAAAAACTTGAGACCGAAAAGAGAAACTGAAGGGGCAGAAGGGAGGAAACAAGGGGATCAGGCAGCTTGATGGGTCTTTTGTCGACGGTGGTTAGTGTTTTCTGGGTGGCGTGCGGCGTTGGTGCACACCAAAGGTCCGAAATTCAAAATTGGTAACCGGGTAATGACTGGTACTGAGTACTGAGAGCCTGGGCTTATGGCTCAGCTCAGGCTCGTGGAATCCCTGAGCTGAGCCTTGAGCCTGCCAAAGCTGTACCAAGGGCCCAGCCCGGCTCTGGCTTCAAGGGCTCGGCTGCCTGGGCTTTCAGGCTTTGAGCTGGGCCTTGCAAATCACTATAGATTACCCCCTGCACAACGAGAACTCATGCGTGCCGTGTTCCAGCCCCACGATCTACCCAACGAAGAAGACAGGGTGGATGAGATGAGTCCCATGCTAATGCCTTTGCCCACTAGTGACTATGTTACCGACAGGCCACAGTAATGGGTTTGTTCAGGTTCGGGTTCGCTGACAAAGCAGTTCGTGGGAAATGTTCCACATGATGCAAGCGAGTCTTTGCACGCAGACTCAAGAGGCAATGAGAAGAGGCCAATCTGGGGATCGGATCTATAGACCTTAAGGCACACGAGCCAAAGGCCTTCTGGGGAAGCTAGGAAATGCCTGTATTGCACAGGAAGACAAGCTTGCATCTCCTGGGTGAGAAGCCAGAGTTTAAGTACTGTGCTACTGTTCTACAGTGTTCTACAGTACTCTAGAAAGGGGATAGGCACTTACGAGTCATATGGAAGGTACTAGAGTCATACAGAAGTAGAGGGAAACTGTCGGATGTCATATGGAACGTACTGGAATGTATCAGAAGAGAAAGAGGTGAAGTGAGGGTCATGTGCATCAGGAAAACGGCAAAATGCTGAATGCTTCTTAATGCCTCTTAATGCCTCTTATCCGCTTATTAAGAAGGGCACCCTGCTTAATAAGAGCAATAAAGAAGCATTAAGAAGCATTAAGAAGCATTCAGCATTTTGCTGTTTTCCTGATGTGTGATGAGTGACAGGTGATGTTGTTGTAACAGACTATGGTCTCAATTGGCTATTTACTGAAGGAAGTGAAGGGACTTGTGCCCCTTGGGCAGAACCTGCTCTCCAAGTCCCCCCTGTGGATTTTGAAGGAGGGGATGAAAACATTTTGGCAGCAATTGCGGAGGATCAGGAGCACTTCATGACGGAACTGACAGGTCAGCAAACACCAGACTGGCTCATTCCAATGAGGGATATCACCTCACCCTGACCTCCTACACCATATCCCCTGGAACACGACAGTCGTACATATGAGTCACGAGCGGTTAGCCCAATTTCTCCAAATGCACTTCCCACAGAGCTTGAATTACATCGCTGGGCCGCTGGCTGCTCAATTACAAAAGGGAACTCCAAACCCTCCATGTGATTCAGGGACGTGAAGACATGCAGGGATTCATTGATGAAGTCTTAAGGGAGAACCCCGGGCCAGAGATCTTCTCCAACACAACCCTCCTTGACGCCTGCCGTGCACAGCTCAGCGACGATCCTCAACAAGAAGCCCTTTGAGCTATCCTCACCGCTGCCACCCTTCGTAATCACCAGCACTCCATGACTGCCTCACCCAAGCCGCTCCCTGTTCCTAACCCGGAAATCATCCAACTTCCCAGCTCGTCGTGGGAGGGTAGTGAGGAGGTCAACTCCTGTGCAGTGTCTACATCACCAAGTCCTTCCCCATCTCCATCTTTGCACACCCAGCAGGCCACTGACTTCATCAAGGCCCTTAGCATTGCACCCAAGGGTCCCTCCTGTGCAATGGACTTGACAGAGCCAGGGTGGCACGTTTCCGCAAACCCTGACATGGCCATGCAGATCCCCACAGTAGAGTGTCACTGGGACACTATCCCAGCGCCCTTCCTCTGATACTTCCTTCATTACCGCACTGGCAAGCCTACATGGGAAGGGGCAGAAGGCGAGGGCACAGGGATTTATGGTGAACCTTTGCAGGCAGCCCCTCAGCCCAACATTCCCCAGGATAGCGAGATGGAAGATGTCCTCACCACCTTGGGGCCGCAAACCTACTTCTATGGAAACGTCCAACACGCCTTGTGGCAGTTGGGAGATTACGGTGTTGCTGCCAACGCCTGGCGGCTCTTCAACCACAGCCAGAAGTTCGAGGCTCTGCAAGAGCAAGAGCTCTGGGTGTTATGTGCAGAAGCCACAGTGCGGTTAGAACGCCAGAAGTATGAAGCTGCGAAAATGGAGCTCGACTGGGGGCAGCATCGTGTTCAAGAATGCCTCCATGCAGCACGTGTGGTGGAATGCATCAGGAAAACAGCAAAATGCTGAATCCATCTTAATTCGTCTTATTCGTCTTATTAAGACGAATTAAGCGCATCCTCATTAAGATGAAGTCATCTTAGATTCAGTAGGGTCTGTTTCTTATTAAGCAGCCAGAAATCTTAATCCTTCTTAATAGCAGCTTAAATTGAGTGTGCAACTAAGACCAGAGTAAGCACACAACTCTAAGCACACATTAAGCATGAATTAAGCAAATAATACTATCAGAAGAATCTTAATTTTTGCTTAATTTTGCTTAATTGAGACTTATTCATTCTTATAAGGCTTATGAATGGCAGTGGTCAAATATATATATATTTGTTTGTGCTAATTACATTAAACAAAGGTAGCTAAAGATGGGAGAGAGCACAGTTGCTTGTCAGTGAGGACCACAACAATGGTGGTGTTGGCACAGAGGTGGGCAAGAAAGCACCAGTGGCATGCAGATGCACGCGGTGGTGCACGTGCGGATGCGGGCGGTGACGGGGCCACGCGGACACGGGCGGTGACGTGGCCGCGCGGACACGGGCGGTGACGGGCCGCGCGGACGCGGGCGGTGACGTGGCCGCGCACACGCGGGCGGTGACGGGGCCGCGCAGACGCGTGCAGTGACGGGGCCGCGCAGATGCGGGCGGTGACGGGGCTGCACAGATGCGGGCGGTGATGGGGCCGCGCAGATGCGGGCGGTGACACGGTCGTGCAGACGTGGGCAGTGGCGCAGACGTGCAGACGTGAGCGGTGACACGGGTGCAGTGGCGCACGCGCGGACGCGGGCAGTGGCACGCGGTGGTGCGCATGCGGGCATGGGCAGTGATGCGCGCGCAGGCGCGTGTGGTAGTGCGATTGTGGTGGTGTACACGCTGGGCAACGGGAGGCCAACATCAACGAGGGGCTACACATGTCAGAGTGATATGAGGGAGAGCAAGGAAGGGAATACTTACACATAGAGCTGTGCTATGGGTCGGTCGGGGGTGCTGGACGTCACGACGTTTGAAGCGCTCGACGCCTCGTGCAAAGAGGAGGTCATGGGGGGGGAGAAAGGGGAAAGAGAGGAGGGAGAGATCAGTATCACCCAGAGCACAGCGAGGTAAAGATAAAAAAAACGAACATCGTGCGCGATGTGGGAGCTGAGCGCTGAGCGGGTTCCGTCTCGTCTTGCCCAGCCACAAGATGCGCCGCGACGAGGACCTTGGCTTGAAGCAGAAGGGTGTGTCGTTGTCCGTCTGAGCTAGAAGTGGCCAAGCATGGCACATTTGGCCTCCTTGAAGGTGCTGTCAAGGCCAGGGTAAAGTGTAGTGTAGGCTGAGGGCTGGGGACAAGTTGAGGACAAGTTGAAAAGTTGAACATTGACGCGGCGTGTCAACCGCTCGAGTTGAACATGTCACATGATGTTGTTGACTTGGGATTTTTTTTTGGTGTATCCAAATCCAACTTTAACCTTACTGTCCTGTGCCCCCGCAACGCAGTGAAACCGCCTTGTCCCCTGTGATGCGCTCCAGAACCAGCGCCTCACGCCCGTCGCCCTTGACTGGGGCATGCCCTCGCGACCGCCACGCCACCTACATCCCCTCGTACTCGCAATCGCGTGGGGCTTGTACCACGATGTTCGGCCACCACCCACCTCTGACACTCGGCCACCACCCGCCTCCGCCGCCCCCTGCGCTGCTCTCGTGTGGGGTACCATGACAACTCGGCCACCACCCATCTCCGTCCGCCGCCTGCTCTCGCGTGGGGGTACCATAGCACTCGGCCACCACCCACCTCCGCCGCCCCTCGCGCTCGCTCTCGCGTGGGGGTACCATGACACTCGGCCACCACCCACCTCCGTCCCCCCCGCACTCCTCTCGCGTGGGGTACCATAACACTCGGCCACCACCCACCTCCGCCGCCCCTCGCCCTCGCTCTCGGTGTGGGTACCATCACACTCGGCCACCACCCACCTTCGCCGCCCCTCGCCCGTGTGGGTACCATCACACTCGGCCACCACCCACCTTCGCGCCCCTCGCCCGTGTGGGTACCATCACACTCGGCCACCACCCACCTCCGCCGCCCTCGCCCTCGCCTTGCGTGGGGGTACCAACGACACTCGGCCACCACCCACCTCCGTCGCCCCCCGTGCTCGCTCTCGCGTGGGGTACCATAACACTCGGCCACCACCCACCTCCGCCGCCCTCGCCCTCGCTCTCGCTCTCGTGTGGGGGTACCAACGATGCTCGGCCACCACCCACCTCCGCTGCCCCTCCCGCTCGCTCTCGCGTGGGGGTACCATGACTCGGCCACACCCACCTCCGTCACCCCCCGCACTCGCTCTCGCGTGGGGTGCCATAACACGCGACCACCACCCACCTCTGCCGCCCCTCGCGCTCCCTCTCGTGTAGGGGTACCATCACACTCGGCCACCACCCACCTCCGCCGCTTTTGCCCTCGCCCTTGCTCTCGCGTGGGGGTACCAACGATGCTCGGCCACCACCCATCCCGCCGCCCGCCGCCCTCGCTCTTGCGTGGGGTACCATGACTCGGCCACACCCACCTCCGTCACCCCCTGTGCTCGCTCTCGCGTGGGGTGCCATACCACGCGACCATCACCCACCTCCGCCGCCCCTCGCGCTCCCTCGCACGTGGGGGTACCATCACACTCGGCCACCACCCACCTCCGCCGCCCTCACCCTCGCCCTCGCCCTCGCATGGGGGTACCACGACGCTCGGCTCAACCCCACCCCTGTGTTAGGATGTGGGGGTCACACCCTAACTGGACTTGTATTGCGTTTGACCTTGACAGAATGGGCGTGAAGCCCTGCCCATATGTGATTGTACGTTCATGTTTACCTATGTGTTGATTACCTTGATTCTAGTCCCACGGTGCCTGGTTCTTGTATAACCTGTCAGCCACCAGTATTCATTGACCGTGAGAGGTGGCTGGTTATTACCACCTGTGGCTTGTACTATGCCGTTCCTGTCCTGTTCCTGACTCATTCATTACTGTACTGTCGAGTATATAAGGACGCCCTTAGGGCCGCAGTCAAGTTAAGCTTGACTTTCTGTACCATTCCTAGCCAACTCGTGTTCGAGCTTACCTGTACCCAATCCAGAACCGTCTTACCCCTGTTCATCTCTACGCGACTCAGACTGCGCTTCAGTCTGCTTAGAGGAACTCCGATCATCGTGTGCTCATTGTTACTCTGCGCACTAGTCGTTGAACCTTGTCTCCAAAGGAAGCCCGCCTTACCGCCGGGTTCCTTTCTCGATCATTGCTGATTGGCGCTCGTAGGTTAATCACCACGCGCCCCTGTCCTCGTTAGGGCGGCGTAGTCTACGCATACGCCCACATACAGGCGTTACGGCTTGGCGCCTGTCCCTTCGACTTCGTCGGGACAAAGTCACTCGTCTTAAGTGACACGATAGCGACATGAGACCAGCTAGGGTCTTAACACCCTGGCACCCTTGTGCCTGCAATTGTGTGGGGGGTGTATACCACAATGCATTGCCTGTGCATTGTATCAGCTATTTCTTATTGTCTCCATTTGTTATGTAGACCTTTGTTGTAGTTTAGTAGTCTTTGAAAAGATAATCTATGACATGCATGAATGTGTGAATCACATAAAGAAAAATACCCTGTGGAGTAAGTTGTACTTACTGCTCTTATTGTGTGCTTAAATCTTCTTATTTTTGGAAGTCTTCTTATTTTTGGAAGTCTTCTTAGTTTTGGAAGTCTTAGTTTTGGAAATGTTCTTATTTTTTGGCATCTTAAATCTTCTTAATGTTCTTATTTTTGGGAAGCTGCTTATTTTCGACAATCTGCTTACTTTTGGGAAGCTGCTTATTTTTGGGAATCTGCTTATTTTTGGGAGCCTTCTTAACTCTCTGAGATCTCCCTTATCATTTTGGGAACCTTCTTAACAGTCTGAAATTCTCTTATAGTCCCTTATCTCCTTAAATTTTTTTATTCATCTTAGCCATGAAAATCTCTAAGCGTAAATTCAGGAGATAAGCTGTTTTAAGCAAGATAAGAAGGATTCAGATGGATTCAGTGTTTTGACGTTTTCCTGATGATGGATGCGACCGTACTTATGACGGGACCTGATGCTCAAGGAGCTGCACATCCGCCTGGCTCAAAGTTGAGGGGCCAGAAATGAAGACATTGAGCAGCAGCAAGCTAGACAAGTGTGGTATACCTGTGCCTACTGTGACCAGCAGGGCCATTACAGACACCTCTGTCGGCATCCGCATCTCTACTGCAAAAAGAATAATGTGCGCATCTGTAAAGTTTCCCTCACACACAAACATTTCAAGATGTTCATGGCAGAATGTCCAGTGGAGGGATCTAAGGAACCTCCAGCAGATCATGCTGAAGGTAGTTCCACGAGGATGTGAAACCTTGGAGAGAGGATGGTGATAGGATATGGGGGTCATCTCCTATCGCGTTACCAACCCTGTTTGACTCTGACTCTAGTGGGTGTACAATCCACCCCATATGCATCTCATTGTTCTGGACTGCTTACTGTACACTTTCTCATGGTGCCTGGATGTTGTAAATCCTGTCAGCCACCGAGTTTCAATTCAATGTTTCATTGACCATGAGAGTGAAGGCTTATTACTGAGTTGATGACTCATTCATTGTGCCTCACTTACCGTTTCTGTACGATTACTCAGCTTGAGGCCTGGAGTATTTAAGGTTGACCTCAGGACCGCAGTCAAGGTTAAGCTTGACTTATTGTACCATACGTAGCCCATACGTACTCGAGCTTATCTTGTCAATCACATCTTATCCTGTTCATCTCCACGTGCTTCTGACTGTGCATCAGTCAGCTTGGACTTGACCATTCCAGACAAACTGCTTGTATACTACACGGTCTTGCCCCTTGATCATTTCCTCTTCTTGATCCTCCTGTTTCTGCACACATCCGCAGAAGGAGCTCTCCTTTTGGGTCTTTGGGTGACAGTTGCCATTGACTCCTTGTTCGGCACTAGACTTGGTGCCTACACCCACTACCAATGCGGTTTGTAAAGACAAAGGGCTTGTCACAATTAAACGCAAAGACCCGCTACGGTCTTAACACCCGGGTTTAGATTGGGCATGTACCTGTAATTCAGTTCGAATGGGGCAAATCCCGATGATGCACTAATTGCAGAATTCAAGGCGAACTCGACCATAGGAATCTTGAATGCCCAATCTCACTGGTCTGGTCAGACCATTGCTTGCAAGATCTGTGCAACTGATCATATCATGCGCTCCGACACTCCATCCGTCTGGGGGTGGAACGAAGTTGACATAAGCAGCTTCATTCCCAGTAGTTTGTGTGTTTCTTTCGAGAATTTAGACGTGAATTTTGAGTCCCTGTCAGATACTATCATGGTAGCCAGGCCATGTAAGCATACATTTCTTGGACATAAAGCCAAGCCAATTCACTGGCCGTTGTGGTTGTACAAATCAGTATCAGATGTACCATTGAAGTAAGGTGGTACAAGACCACCCAGAGGTAATCAGATCCGTCTGATTCAGGGAAGGGGCCAACAAAGTCCATCACGATCAATCCCCATGGTTGCATGGGGACCGGAAGACTATGCAATAGGCCAGGTACCTTCTGGTTGCTAGTTTTCGTGGTCTGGCAGATGGGACATGTCTTGCAGTATTGTTTGACATCTTGGCCAATTCTGGGCCACCAGTAGTATCTCCTCACGTACTCAGCTGTTTTTTGTGGGCTAGTGTTGGGGAAGTTCAGTTTGGTTTGGTTTGGGCCAGTTTTGGCCAAACCGGAAACCAAACCAATTAAATTTGGCCAAACCGGAAACCAAACCAAACTGAATTTTCCTGCATTTTCCAAACAGTTTGAAAGCGGTTTGGTTTCAGTTTAGACTGAGTTTGAACTGTTTAAGGAAAAATCTGGTTTGTGGTTTGGTTTAAACCGAATTCAAACCGAAACCAAACCCAAAACCACAGTGCTTACACAATCTCACTGCCAATGTGATCTCAGTCTCTCGGTTTTTAGGGAGCATGTATGTGCTTACAGCACAAAGTAAATGATGGCAAGGGGGTCACAGGACCCCCCTTGAGAACATGGATATGTGTAATTTGTAGTAAACTATTTAACAAGGATGGCCATACAGTATTTCTACTGGATATAAAGTTCATCAACTTCACAGTCCAGCTCCTTGGCAAGAGCTGAAATCTCAAGGTGTGCGGATATCATACCAGCCTTGTACCCACCCAGGCCACCCTTCAACATCTGCACGGCCTCAAACATGGTTGGTGAAAGGCGGTTTCGAAAGTCGGTGCCAATATGCCACGCGCTGGAGCACTGGTGTTTGGATGCTGTAGAGGAACCAGGGATGGCGAGGAAGTCTCAAGCCATCCTTGCAAGTGTGGGGTAGATAACGCTGTGGTCCTTCCACCACTTAATCACCATGGCATCAGGAAGACTGGGGAATGGCTTGAGTGGTGATGTAAGATATGCATGGAGCTCGCAGCCTGGATCAGGATCTTGGGTGTTAAGACCGTAGCGGGTCTCGCACTTCTTGTGACTAGCCTTTAGTCTTTACAAGCCACGTTGGTAGCGGGTGTAGGCATCAAGTCTAGTGCCGAACAAGGAGTTGATGGCAACTGTCACCCAAAGACCCAAAAGGAGAGCTCCTTCTGCGGACATGTGCAGAAACAGGAGGATCAAGAAGAGGAAATGATCAAGGGGCAAGACCATGTAGTATACAAGCGGTTTGTCCGGAATGGTCAAGTCCGAGCTGACTGATGCACAGTCAGAAGTGCATGGAGATGAACAGGATAAGATGTGATTGGCAAGATAAGCTGTGACACGTTTGGGCTACATATGGTACAATAAGTCAAGCTTAACCTTGACTGCGGTCCTGAGGTCAACCTTAAATACTCCAGGCCTCAAGCTGAGTAATCGTACAAAAACAGTAAGTGAGGTGCAATGAATGAGTTGTCAACTCAGTAATAAACCTCCACTCTCACGGTCAATGAAACTCAGTGGCTGACAGGATTTACAACATCCAGGCACCATGAGAAAGCGTACAGTAAGCAGTCCAGAACCATGAGACACATATGGGGCGGGTTTTACACCCACTGGAGACAGAGTCAAACAGGGTCAGTAACGCGATAGGAGATGACCCCCATATCCTATCACCATCCTCTCTCCAAGGTTTCACATCCTCATGGAACTACCTTCAGCATGATCTGCTGGAGGTTCCTTAGATCCCTCCACTGGACATTCCGCCATGAACATCTTGAAATGTTTGTGCATGAGGGAAACTTCACAGATGCGCACATTGTTCTTTTTGCAGTAGAGATGTGGATGTCAGCAGAGATGTCTGTAATGGCCCTGCTGGTCACAGTAGGCACAGGTATACTGCGCTTGTCTAGCTCGACACTGCTCCATGTCTTCATTTCTGGCCCCTCAACTCTGAGCTGGGCGGATATGTAGCTCCTTGAGTGTCGGGTCCCGTCGTAAGTACGGTCGCATCTGTTCCACCACATGTGCGGCATGGAGGCATTCTTGAACACGATGCTGCCTCCAGGTGAGCTCCGTTTTCGCGGTTTCATACTTCTGGCATTCTAACCGCACTGTGGCTTCTGTGCGTAACACCCAGAGCTCTTGCTCTTGCAGAGCCTCGGACTTCTGACCATGGTTAAAGAGCTGCCAGGTGTCAGCAGCAACACCATAATCTCCCAACTGCCACAAGGTGCACTGGACATTTCCATAGAAGTAGGTTTGCGGCCCCAGGGTGGTGAGGACATCCTCCATCTCACTATCCTGGGGAATGTCAGGCTGAGGGGTTGCCTGCAGAGGCTCACCATAAATCCCCATGCCCTCGCCTTCTGCCCCTTCCCATGTAGGCTCGCCAGTGCGGTAATGAAGGAAGTATCAGAGGAAGGGTGCTGGAATAGTGTCCCAGTGACGCGCTACTGTGGGGATCTGCATGGCTGTGTCAGGGTTTGCGGAGACGTGCCACCCTGGCTCTGTCAAGTCCATTGCACAGGAGGGACCCTTGGGTGCAATGCTAAGGGCCTCGATGAAGTCAGTGGCCTACTGGGTGCGCAAAGATGGAGATGGGGAAGGACTGGGTGATGTGGACACTACACAGGAGTTGCCCTCCTCACTGCCTTCCTGTGATAGTTAGGGCTGCGCACTGTAACCGTACATTACGGCCGTACAGCCGTAATTGTACGGGTCCCGTGCCATACCGTTGGCCCAGAAATGTGCAAATCAATGGCTGTACCTGATACGGCTGTATACCATATCTAGCTGTCGCATACCGGGTGGAAACGGCCGTCGACGGCATGTACGGTTCGGATTTCCTCGGATCAGCCAGTTCGGCATTCAGAGCTCTGGCCGACAAGTCAACTCGTCAGCACATGCAATTGCCTGCCTTGCCCCCCCCCGCCCTGCTGCCTGCCCTCCCGTCTCACGCCCTGCTGCTGCCCTCCCGTCTCATGCCCTGCCTGCCCTCCCGTCTCACTGATGCACCACCAGTCCTTTCGACACCTTTTCCTTCTCCTTCTCCTTCGTCTTTCCCTCGGTTTTCTCTCTGCATACCAACCTGTCACAAGGTCGCCGTCCACCAATCAATGCCTTGCCACCCTCACTGACACCTCGCCGTCTACCGATCAACGCCTTGCCACCCTCACTGACACCTCGCCGTTGCTGTTGTCAAGGCCTGGCCCTTCGGAACTTGCATTGGCCGACATGTATTGGCCCCCAGCCTCCTTATGGTTCGACTGAGTTGTGATCCTCAATGCCATTTTTCGGCATTCATTTGGTTCCTCTGCGGCATGTTTTCCTTTAACCTTCCTAGTCATCGCCATGAGTATGACCCTAGGTGCGCCCCTCTATTCCTTCCATATCCTTTGTTTCCTTTGTATTGAAGTTTTTGTTACTCATAGTTACCGTGACGCCACCCGCTGCTGCGCACACTGTCATTGACATGTTCCAAGTCGGCCTTCGTCGGGCGATGTCGAGTCTCGCGGCACCCCCTTTTACTTGCCCACAAGTGCATGGTCTCCGACAGGCACTCAGCAGTCTGCATGTATTTAAGTTGATGCCAGCCACTCTCGTTTGGTATCAATCGTGGTCCCTCTGTCCCATTTCATTTGTCTTGCACCGTGCCACTGTGCTGCCTGTGCATAGTTATCTCCCAGTGCTCCGTCTGGCTCTTGTCATCTTCCCACCTCGCCTTGTATCCCGCCTCTCAGCCGCCCTCTCCTCTCACCTCTCTTTACTTGGGTCGATCTTTCAACCACTCGCACGTGCGCACACATCATCATGTCAGCTCATTCGAAACTGGCATCAGTAGACGACTTCACCTCTTATCCGCTTATTAAGAAGGGCACCCTGCTTAATAAGAGCCAATAAGAAGCATAAAGAAGCATTAAGAAGCATTCAGCATTTTGCTGTTTTCCTGATGTGGTATGACTCCGAAGGTGATGACGAGCCTCTCCCACCTGCTGATCTGGCTACCAATGGAGCGACCCAACGGGCTGGTGGCTCAGGTGTAGGGTCAGGTATGTGGACCTTTATTTATATCTCCGTTGCATATTAACAATGGACCCAGCTCACATTCAGTGTGCTGGACGGGGCATGAAAATGGCTGAAGCTCTTGAACTTGAGAAGGTTGATGAGCATGGAAAACCCCTCAAACACCTCGCAGCACACCTGCCTCGAAAACCTCGCCAAGCAAAGAAGCGGCGTGTTGATACAGTAGAGATTACCTGCATTTCGGATGTAGAAGATGACGACTATGAAGATGTATTGCCCCTGGGATCTGGGACGTCAACTTCTGAGAGCGACTCCGACAATATGCTCCTGTCTAATGCTGAGGTATGTTTCTTCGCCTTTTTTTTTTTTTTTCCTGACATGGCTATGTAACTCACTTAGGTTGCCAACATCCTGCCATCCAAGACCGTCCCTACTGTGGGGCGAGGTGCTTCTGGAAAGCGCACACGCTCCAAGCCTACCATGACAGTTACCACTATGGAATGTGAAGACGCCGGCAATACCAATAGTGGCAACCCAAAGCCCTTCGACAATACCAATAACAAGGATACACGCGATAGAACTGAAAGGACAACTGTGGGTTTCTGATTATATTCTCTTTAATTGACCATAACATGTCCTACTTTAGACTATGTGCAACCCAATCTACCTCTTCTATGAGAGTGTTAAACGAAACTCGAACGGTGAAGTCGGCAACCCAGGTGACAAGCATTACAGATGCCTCCACAGGAACATGAAGGTTCTGACCATTACAAAGAAAATGAAGCATTCGCTAAATGGTGAGTTGACTGTTACTTGAGTTAGCTTACGCTCACTGCGTTTTATAGGTTTAATTGGCAACTTGAGATCTGTATCAGCACCAATGCATCGCCTTTATCTGACGATGAAGGATTGTCCACCCAACCAAATCTCTGCGGAGGCGGTCACAATTGCGTCCGGGAAAAAAGGTTCTTGATCCAGGAGTGATGTCCGAATTCCTTCAAAAGCTGGAAACAGGAAATACAACGATCCGGAGTGTGTTCAAGAACCAGGTGAAAGCCGCTGCGGTAAGTGGTGTGTATTTGTCTACACCTGCTGTGAGGCTAATGCGCTAACGTCTCAAAGGGTCCATGGAATCAGGAAAACTTTGAGGAGCTGTTGGTGAAGTGGGTTGTTGCAACTGATCAACCCTTTTACACAGTCGACGAATCCGAGTTCCATGATTTAATGATGTATACACACCACCCCTCATCAAGCCTTAAGATCCCGCATTGTGATGCAATCCGGAGGTGGATCATGACGATGGGAAAGGATACAGTCGAAGCAACTATACAGATGTTCATGGTTTGTAAACTCTGCCTATATCTCAGAGTCGCTCTCATTACCCTCCCAGACAAATGTTGAGGGAAAAATCAGTATTTCTCTCGACGTGTGGACATCAAGCAACAACTATGCGTTCATGGCCATTGTCGCACATTATGTCACCAAATCCGGGCAACTTGGTGGGTTATTAAATTATTCAACATGAAAATCAGATACTAATGGCATTAAAAACACATCAGAAGAACTTCTTATTGATTTCCGTGAGCTCAGGGCGAACATTCCAGGGCCAATATGGCCGAAGCCACTTGGGAAACGTTGACACGTTTTGGAATAGAAAATCGGGTATGTCACAATTGCTTACTGCTTAGACGTGCTGAATGTGTTTCTGCAGATCATGGCATTTATGACAGACAACGCGTTGAACAATGATATGCTCATTGATGGAATTGTAGAACATGCAAAGCGCAAAGGGATCTTCTTAAATGGTGACTGGATCCGTCTCCGCTGCATGCCGCACACCATTCATCTTGCGGCTCTCAAGGTAAGCACTCTTTTTCTCATTATATTGCAATGTCCTAATAATTGCCCAGCTCCTTGAAGGTATCGGGGCTATATCTACTACTGAATATAAGAAGGCGATGTCACGCAGCGGAAATTATCAAGACTCCATTACTACACCGCTGAGTTGTGTATTCAATGATGAGGCTGTAGGAAAAGACGGCGAAGATGATCAAGATGAGGTTATGCTTGAGATAGAGCATTCAAGTAGCATTCTTTCTGCTGTTGAGAAGGCAGGTGTGATTAGTTGTATACTGTATGATCTGCTAACATTGTTGTTCTACACAGCTTCGAAAAATAATCCGCGCGATACGATCGAGCCCTCAACGTAAGCAGAGCTGGCTCAATCGAGTCGTAACGTCACAACGTGGCAGGTTTGATGTGAATGGCCCTCACGGCCTCTCATGTTAATCCTCGATGTCAAGACACGGTGGTCATCGACACACCAAATGATGCGTGAGTACTTTAGCTCTTATATCACAGCAATATTGCTACTTCACAATATAGGTCGAGCTCTGGAATACCAAAACGAAATCAACATTTCATCAGGTGTAATTGAGACCTCCGGGCCCTTGAACTGGCCGAAGATGAATGGGATGCGATTGCTCAGTTGCAGACTGGCTCAGGGTTTCGCTCCGCCACAACCCAGATGTCGACGTCTAAGCAGCCCATGCTTTCGACGACTCACGCAATTTTTAGGGGACTCCAGGAGCACGTTCAACAAGTATATCGCGATCTCCCAATGTCAACATCGCCAAGGGTCAAGGCCAGCCTTCTTGAGGCTCACCGCAAACTTAGTGACTATTATTACAAGTACGACCAATCGCTGTTCTATACCTGGGCAGCTCGTATGTTCTCATTTACATCTCTCTCATATTGAAACCTTCTCATAATGTTTTTCCAGTCCTAGATCCCCGCATATCCTACAAAGGAGCGCTACAGGATTACACTGGTGATGCTGACCTCCTTGCGTATCTGGAATCAACAAAATTTACTTCACACACACTTTGAGAAGTACTACACTAACTACACCCACTCCCTCGACAAAACTGTGAACACCCGTGTTAATGATACTGCTGACATGTCTCCCTCGAAGGTCAACTTCACTTCAAGGTACAAGAGGAAGGACTACTGTTCGCACAATGAGCTCGACGAGTATTTCAAGCTGCCCGCGAAGACTTTGAAGCCTGTCAACCTCTCCAGTGGTGGGTGGGTCGACAGGCCCAGTTTCCTGCACTTTTCTGTCTTGTGCGTGATGTGTTCTCAATTCCCAGTAAGAGTATAATTTTTCTCCGTGTCAAATGCTTATATAGCCCTCACTAGGCTCTGCTGTTGCGGCTGAGAGAATCTTCTCTAGTGGCCGTGACACTATTTCTTTGCGACGTGCAAGTCTCCAGCCAGAGACTATCCACACATTGATGTTAGTTAAGCAGAGCCTCAGGCTTACTCGCGAAAAGTAGAAGTAGACAGACCGTACTACCGTTTACGGCCGTACAACCCCCCATACCGTACCGTTAATAGTTTCTGTTTATGAGTACGGTACGGGTCCAGTAAATTATACACCGTAATTTGGCCGTCAAAATACAGCTGTACACCGATACGGTACGGTGTGCAGCTCTAGTGTCACCCATGATGAGCTGGGAAGTTGGATGATCTCTGGATTAGGAACAGGGAGCGGCTCAGGTGAGGCAGTCATGGAGTGCTGGTGATTACAAAGGGTGGCAGCGGTGAGGATAGCTCGAAGGGCTTCTTGTCGAGGATCGTCGCTGAGCTGTGTGCGGCAAGTGTCAAGGAGGGTCGTGTTGGAGAAGATCTCTGGGTTCTCCCTTAAGACTTCGTCAATGAATTCCTGCATGTATTCTCGTCCCTGTATCACATGGAGAGTCTGGAGCTCTCTTTTGTAATTGAGCAATCGGTGGTGTAATTCAAGCTCCATGGAAAGGGCCATTGGGGAAATCGGGCTAACCACACATGATTCATACGTGCAAGTGTCATGCTCCTGGGGATATGGCATAGGGGGTCGAGGTGAAGTGATGTCTCTCATTGGGACAAGCCAATCTGGTGTCGCCTGTCTGGTCAGTTCTGTCATGAAGCACTCCTGATCTTCTGCAATGGCTGCTAGAATGTTCTCGTCCCCTCCTTCGAAATCCACAGGGGGAACTTGGAGAATGGGTTCGGCCCATGGGGCGCAAGTCCCTTCCTTCACTCCCTTCAGTGAACAACCAGTCGAGACCAAAATCACTAGGGGATGAAGGCATCAGCATGGGACTTGTCTCCTCCTCCCTCTCAGCTTCTTGGCATAGTTCATGAGGACGGAAGACATTGTGCATGAGCTCTTGTTGTTCAGGGGCTAACCTAGCAACTGTCGCCTCTACCAACTGTATGAGTGCTGGGATAGACATTGTATATGGGTTCTGGTTAGTGATAGTGTTGCCGAAACTTGGCTAGTCAGGGGCTGACTTGCCGAGCTGCAACTCTTACCAGAGTTGGTTGTGTCAACCGGCGAAACCAGCTGACAAGCCGGCTGGCCTGCCTCTTCACGTATTTCTGGCAAAGCAAAGGGGTTTATTTTTATATTATTCAAACTTACTACTTCTATGTGTGCACTATGGTACAGGACTGTCATGTATCTACTCCCAGAGGGTACATAACTACATAATAACAAAGGGAGCTCCATGTGCGTTGTGCCCACTGTGCTCGCATTTGGTTGCTCGGCACAGGCAACACACGACGCCGGTTGCGCAGGACGCAGCGATGTCACCGTGGCGGCGCGGGTGACGCACGACTTGCAAATCGCGGCCATGTCATTGTGGTGGTGCGGGCGACGCACAACGCAGGCCACGCAGGTCGCTGCAATGTCGTCGTGGCGGCGCAGGCGACACACAACGCGCAGGTCGCCATGATGTCGTCGTGGCGGCTGCTCTGGGGGAGCTCCAGGCGTTCTTTGTGCCCGCCGCGATGTGCTCACATTTGGTCGCGGGCAACGCACGAGGAGGACATACACAAAGAGAATGCGGTCCTCAGCAATAGCAACACCATCAAGGGCGTTGAGTAAACCACTCAGCGTGAGTGTATTGACATCTGAGAGATTTTCCTTATTCCTGCTCCTTCGGCTCCTGCTGCTGGAGGTTGTTGTCGACTCATCCTCATTATCAGACTTTGAGTCAGACTTCTTGTCCTTGTCCTTTTCCTGTCCTTTGCCTGCGAAACCGAGCAGGTGAAGGCAGCATCAAGATCCTCGGGAAGGACGACGCAGCGTGAGGGAACACAGCCCAGGGTGGTGAGAGTCGAGGGGCTCCAAGAGGCGTGGCTATGAGGGATGAGGCCCCAGATGAAGTATGGGCTGAGGGGTGGCGGCTGCTAGCAGAAAGGTGGCGCGATAAGGGGAGACGATGGGAGGTGGCTGGCTGTGGGACGACTCCTTCGCGGTCTTGAGTGTGGTCTGCAGCGCCTCGTTGAAGTTTGTGTTGAGCGCAAACAGGGCACAAACCTGTGTCTGCTTACAAATCGACTGCAACCGACCTTAGTCAGCTTTTGGGTCGACCCAGCGACTTGCATCGGTCGACAGAAATATCGACTCGACTCCGGCCCGGAACTGGCCTGGAGTCGAAACTGTGGCAACACTAGCAAGGTTATGTCATTGCTGTTCCCACCCTGGGAGCTCCAGGTGCGTGTTGTGCCGCTGTGCGCGATGCTGTTGCGCTTGGGCGCGGCTACGGACCATTGATTAGGTCGCAGGGCGGGGTTCAGGAGGAACTTCGAGTGGTTGCAGGGGCGGCGACAGTTTGGGTCACTAAGGTGACTGTGGTGGTGTGGGCGGCGTACAGCTCAGGCAGCGGCGACGTGGACAGTGCGGCTGGGAGGCAGAGACGGGGGCAACAAGAGAAGAGAAGACCAAGTCCTAACAACAGAGGTTCATCGTCATCCGACGACAGTGAACGGCGGGCGACTTGAAACACAGTGGCGTCGTGGTGACTATGAATATGAAACATTAGTAGAAAGTAAATGTATCGGGGAAAACAAGGGTGCACCTAGGGTCATGGCGGGGGCATGAGGCTACTGAGGGTCAGTGTGCATTGGCCGATGCGGGGTTCGAGGTGAAATTGACACTTGCAGCAGTGAGGTGTTGGCAATCCATGACGAGGTTGATGGGTGGCAGTGGTGATCTTGCGACGGCATGGAACGAAGCCAAAAAGAATGGAAAGGAGGGTGGGCAAGTTGGGGAGGAAACCATTCGGGTTGCTGAATGGTTCAAGTTTTTAGCAAGGTGGGGCCCAAGTTGGCGGGCGCTCTGTAGTGATTAAAACCTGAACGTGAGGTGTTGAAATGGGTGCAAGTGTGAGCCAGCTCAGGAGCCAAGAGTCACAACTTTTGGAGCCAGCTCCGGCAGAGTTGCAGCTCTGGAGAGTCAGCCCCCGGCTAGCCAAGCTGCAGCAACACTACTCTGAAGACATACAGGATGTTCAAGCTTAACGAGGGCAAATGGCACTTGCTTGAGCTCATTCATGATGGTCTCAAGGAGCCAGCATTAGCTTGTCAGAGCTTTTCACATGCCACACAACCCACCATTTTTCATTCCTTCCCTGTCATCGAATCCATGCAGCAAAGGTGGAAATGCATGATCAAGGACTCAAAGTATGCGCAAATCATCCCCGCACTCCAGGCTGGCCTTGAAAATCTTCGCAAGTGGTACCGAATCCTTGACGAGAGCAGTATCTACTTCATTTGCCCTGTCCTGGATCCCCGTGTCAAGTTGGCTTATTTCGAGAAACACTGGGAGGAGAAGTACCTCGATATTGGGAAACAAAGCCTTGAAAATACAGTACGTCAATTTTTTCACTATACTGATTTACACAACTGACATTCCTTCTAGTTTTTTGATTATCTTAGTACTGATCTGTCTGCCTTGCTCCCTGAAACTCCTGCCACTCCAAAGCCCATAGAAGACCATTCTGACATGCTCTATGGCACTGCCTGGATGCAGTCAGCTGTTGCCAGTTGTGTTGTCAAGGAGGCCCAAGATCCTGATCTAGGCCGCAAGCTCCATGCATATCTTACATTGCCACTCAAGCCATTCCCCAGTCTTCCTGATGCCACGGTGATTAAGTGGTGGAAGGACCACAGCATTATCTACCCCACACTTGCAAGGATGGCTCAAGACTTCCTTGCCATCCCTGGTTCCTCTATAGCATCCAAACGCCAGTTCTCCAGCATGTAGCATATCAGCACCGACTTTCGAAACTGCCTTTTACCAACCATGTTTGAGGCCATGCAGATGTTGAAGGATGCTCATGTCAATAGGTGCTTTGGAAGATATGCTCCCATATACATTAAGGATGTTGGCCTTGTTGATGGCATCAGGAAAACGGCAAAATGCTGAATGCTTCTTAATGCTTCTTAATGCTTCTTTATTGCTCTTATTAAGCAGGGTGCCCTTCTTAATAAGCGGATAAGAGGCATTAAGAGGCATTAAGAAGCATTCAGCATTTTGCTGTTTTCCTGATGTGGGGAAATTCTGGAGACTTTATGGTTCCTTCTCAACCAGGTGTTGGAGTCATGCCAAACGATGTCTTTGGCAAGTCAAGAAGAGACGATCAACTTTCACATGAATGACATCAATCGAAAGAAGAACATGGAGACAAGTAAGTTAGATTCTGATGTCTCACATTTGTGTGGGAATACATTTATAATAATTTCAATGATTTCATAGTTGAGACACTTATTTGGAAGTGGTTCAAGGCAAAGAAGTTAGTCCAACAGTGATGTTGGATCCTAGATGGCTTGAATGAGTCCTGTACCAATGATGACCAGGAACTGTGGAATGGGGAGATTGATGACATCCTGGAGAAACAGATCACAGATCCAGGTATTATGGATGACTTTCTCTCATCAGTGGAAACAGGTATAGTGATAATCTTGCTTTTCCTGTATTCATGTTGACCCAAGACATGCAGAGCCTCAGAGAGCTGAAATTGAGCTCAAGATGCAGAAACAAGAGACTACAAGTACAGAAGTGCCAGGGCGGACAAAGTGGGTTATAGAAGGAATGAAGTTGCAAGAAGAACAGTATGTTCTATCCCTTTACCATTCCAACAACCACACTCAAAGTCAAAAGACTCTGTCTTCAGGCACATTTGGTTAGTGTATCGTCGACGCAAGCAGAACAAAGACGTACTCTCAATTGGCAGAACCAGCTGGGCCCAAAAATAGTCAAACACAATGAGCAAGGAACCCAGTGGCTGGAGGAAGATGCAGGAGAGATTTCGTCTATCAGACTTCACTGCCTGCTTGATGAAGATGAATGGAGCGCAACAGTCCAGTGATCTCGGGGAATACATCCCGGAACTGTAACCTAGTCAGCCCAGAACATCACCCAATCGATTTGTTATAACTCGACCTATAAGGGACCCTTGACTCAAGGGGACTGCAGAGGAGCAATTAAGACTAAGGTAAAAGTTGCTCCTCTGCGGAAATATCAACACCACAAACACGCCACAACACCCAAATATAGTAACAACTCTACAGAGCATTGTACTGGCACAGCGAAGTGAACGCTCCAACGCTTCACTCACAAATAGACATAACACAATTTGCCCTCATCGAGGGGCCTCAAGTTCTGTCTGAAGCATCAGGAGGTTGTGATGATTGAAGGTTCCCTTCATATCGCACAGGCAGATGAGCATCTCCATCTCATATGTCAGAATCTAATTCATCGAGCAAACTTATTCCGACAACAATTCAACACACATCAACCAATAGGAGACTAGGTGCATCTGAAGGAACACGTGCCCGCATACTTGGAGCAAAACTTAACAGAACTGTTTGAGTTCATGCCCAGCAGTACTGCATTGGCTGTGCAATGTAGAAGCCACTAGGAGTCGATCCGGAACTTTGCCAAAAGTATGAAGATCTGACCTGGGAAGACTTGTATACAAATACAAAGACATATGATGCCAGCTGTCCCAAGAGCTACAGTAGACATTACCTTGGTTCTGGCTAATCAATGTCAAGAGACTTAGTGTTGGGGAAGTTTGGTTTGTGCCTGAAACTGATTAGTGAGATAGAGGTTTTGAGTGATTGATTTGCTCTGAAATTTTGGAACCACCATCCCTAGTCATGGGGGATGGTGGTTCCAAAATTTCAAAGCAAACCAACAACTCTAAACCCTCTATCTCACTAATCACTTTCAGGCACAAACCAAACTTCCCCAACACTATCAATAATATGGATGGGGATGAATACATAGCAAGCTGTGAGATAAGGCATTCGCTGAATAATCCTCACATATACTAAGTCATGCTAATATCCTTTCCAAAGTTTTCTGGCTCTGGTGGATTCATGCTAGACTTTCTCTCTCTTGCTCAGAAGAGGAGGTCGTGATTGTTGAGGCAAATTTAGCTACTCAATTCCTGGGATCCCAATCCCAGTATTCATTTGAGTACTGGGATTCCCAGTTCTGGCATTTGAATACCGTGATTCATTGATTACCAGAATTTCAGCTCCAGCAATTGAGTCCTTGGGAAATTTCCCAGGACTTTATTCTCATCTTTTGTCCCACATTCAAATGTTTTGGGATTTGTTCCAGCATTCAACAGTTCTGGGATTTAGAGCAATTAAATGTTTTTTTTAAATGAGTGCTTATAAGGTTATGTAATATCTATGTGCTCAGCCGAGCTCGGTTGGGTCGTGTGGAACGTGGAAAATCCTGGGCCCAGTCGGCCCATGTACATCGGCACTTGACAACCACATAAGGTGCCCACCCACCTCCTTCACTCTATCCTCTCCCACAACCCAGCTGCCTTGGCATATGCTCCTCACGAGCTGCCTACCTCTCTCTGCCACCTTCACGCTGCACACCACACTCCCACTCGCTTCACACTCCCACCTCCTGTTTGTGATCGGATCATGCATCACAATTGCCTCACCCTCCTCCCTCAAGGCCACCTCACCCCCCACAATCATGCTGTCACATGGAAATGGATGACATGACAGGCTGCAGTCTGCCCCATCCTCTTCATCTCCAAGGTGTCTTCCTCCACTCATGGGTTCATCTCTGCCTGGACCCTGCAAACTGACCTCCCCCTGATTGGAGGGCTCATTTCCTACAGGACATGTGCTGGTGCTCTCCTCTCTGCCCTCTTGGCTGGTGTCTCCTCCCCCTCTTTTCTCAAAAACTTGGGACAATTCACTAGTGTAGACATCCTTCTCCCTAACCGCATCATCCACCAGTATGCCACCTCTGTGGCCCCTGGCCCTCTACTTCCTCTTTCTGCCTGCCTACGCTCTTCTCTCAGCACTTTCCTGGCCCTTCCTGGTTCCCTGTCCATTGAGTTTCAATGGTTCTCTCCCCATTGGGCCCATGCTTGTCACATTGGAGATTTTGTTGCTCATCTTGATGATGACCTATGTCACCGCCAGTAGGTGCACACTAGCTCAGTTGCTTGGCTGTATGCTGTTCTTGTTCTTCTTGGCTATCCCAAGTCTTGCTGCGGTGTAGATGGTTAACACTGGAAGCCAGAGGCGATGCAACTTGTAGTTGATTGCTAGATGAGCTAGTGTTGGGGAAGTTTGGTTCCAAACCACTTCAAACTCGGTTCAAACTGAAATCAAACTGGAAGTTTGGTTTGTGGTTTGGGAAATCAGTTCGGTTTGGTTTGCGGTTTGGTTGTTATGTCTATTTGTGAGTTCAGCATTGGAGTGTTCACTCCGCTGTGCCAGTACAATGCTCTGTAGAGTTGTTACTATATTTGGGTGTTGTGGCGTGTTTGTGGTGTTGATATTTCCGGCAGAGGAGCGACTTTTACCTTAGTCTTAATTGCTCCTCTGCAGGTGTGTAGTAAATCATACTCTACTTAAATACAGTCTTAATTGCTCCTCTGCAGTCCCCTTCAGTCAAGGGTCCCTTATAGGTCGAGTTATAACATTGGTTTCGGTTTGGGAAAAGAGTGGGGTTTGTAAATGGTTTCAAACTCGGTTTAAACCACTTTTATTTCCTTTTTGGGTTAGGGTGTAAACTGGTGTTTCAAACTGATTTTAACTGGTTCAAACTGTTTCAAACTGTTTCAATACTGTTTCAAACTGACTCAAACTGATGCAAACTCGGTTTAAACTCAGTTTAAACCAAACTCAAACCAAACCCCAAACCAAACCCCAAACCAAAATCAAAAGTTTAGTGTCAGTTTGGAGATTTCTGTAATATATATATGTATTTTTAGAATAATTAACATGCAAATTAAGTCCAGAACCAATCAGGGTGATCAAACTGAAACCAAACTTGTGGTTTCAGTTTGGTTTGGGTTTGGTTTTGGTTTAAACCAAACCGCAAACCAAACTTTCTTCAAACTTTTCTTGAACAGTTTACTCTCAGTTTAAACCAAACCAAACTGCTTTTTAAACGGTTTGGCAGTTTTTGGAAAACCTTAAACAGTTTGGTTTCCAGTTTGGGCCAAACCAATCGGTTCAGTTTCCGGTTTGGCCCAAACTGGCTCAAACTGAACCAAACCAAACTTCCCCAACACTAAGATGAGGACTAGACGTTGTCCTGTAGCTGCCCATGCATGGGTCAGAGTTGCTTGAGAGATGAGAGGGGAGGCGAGGTCGGATCGTCCACAACTAGGATGGTGAAGTAGAGGGGGAGGGAGGAAGGGGCTAGATTCTCAAGATAGACAGGAGACTCTACTTAGGGAGTCAATCCTTTAGATACAGGGGGTTATTTATACTAGAAGGGAATCAGGACCTGGACCAATACAAGCTAGGTCATGGGGTCATTGGGACAGGGAGCCGAGTCATGAGACAGTATAGTAGGTCACTCACATGAGCGACCACGAGGTGCATATGGAGTACAGGGTGGGTCAGAGCACACACCTGATGTATAGTACAATCATGAGATGTGTTAGAAGACTTGGCTACAGGGCCAGGCTGTCAGCTGGCCATTCAGATCTGGACCGAACCATCTATGATGTCAGATATCTCTTCCAAACACTTATGCTTCCTTCCACAGCCAGGGCTGCACCCATGATGCTCCACATCCGTGTGCAGGGGCGTGTCCTTCCACTCCTTCAGGGCGCAGTATTGGTCCTCATGCCAGTGTACCAGAGGCAGCTCACTGTTGAGCACGATGCTGTCCTAGTAGCACTCACAATTGCAGGCCAGGATCATAACAACCTACCTCTACAGCTGCCTCTCCTGCCTCTGGACTGAAAGGTCGAGATGTATTGAGAGTGGAATGCCGTGTATGTCCCTTCCTTCCACTCAGCATACATCTCCTGCCACCCCCCTGATGGCAACCGACCCCCTCCCTTCATCTGAGGCATCCTCACCCACGGCAATTGCTGTCTCTTCTCCACCACTGTCTAGCTCTCCACAGGACATGCCTTCACTTCCACCTACTCCCTTCAATTTCACCTGTCACTGGCCAATCCATTGTATGTTACTACATGCTGGTGTGACTGAGTCTCCTCCTCTTGAGGGTATTCCAACAGAAGGCTCCAAGCCTCTGGTAGAGTCGAACAGAGGCTCCAAGCCTATCGGAAGTGAGAGAAGTTGGTTTGTGGCAGTCAACAAATAGAGGAAGAGGGTTGTATTCAAGTAGTCTTACAAGACACTTGACTTAAGGTCTCTATCGTACTACAGGTCCACTTTATATACTGAGCATCGGCCCTACAAGCAAGGCCGAAGTATTGCTGAGTCATCGTATAGTAATCGTACAGTAAGCAGGAAATACTCTGCTTAGTAAGTAACCAAGAAGAAGTGCTTTCTAAGCACTTATGAATCGTACCCTTGCATCACTAATCGAATGACTGTCTGCTGAGTAATTGTAACCAGAAGAGAATGAGTAAGGGTCTGGGCTTAGCAATCCTCTGCCAGTCCATCAGGCCAGTTCACCACACCCCCTTATGCTGTCAAGCCTCCTGACAGTTGCCGGTTTCATCACCCAGGTGCTGGTGATAACACCCAGTGCCCATCCTCCACCCCAGGTGCTCCGGAATCTCATATGGCAAGGAATGTCATCCTTGAGTGCTGGCAATACCATTCAATATGTCTCGAGGCCTTTGGGTCTGAGACCCCCTCCTTCTCCTACATCTTCTCCACCTTCACTGGTGGACATGCCCTTGGAGAGTTCCTCTGGGGCTCCTTTGACCTTCTCCTCCCCCTCCCGCCTCCTGAGCCACACTTCTGCTCCCCAACTTAGTGGCCTTCCCCCTGAGTTCTTTACTGACAGGAACAGTGTCCAGGATCCTGAGGAGGACCTTTGGCCCGACCTCAATAACCTCTAACACCTACCCTTTCTCTCACACCTTTTACAAATCTCTCTTACCCCACTTTCTCCCCATATCTACAATGACCTACACATTCTCTCATATGTAATGTACCTCTCATAGTTGCTAAACTTGGACAATAAACTGTATTCAAACAAAAAAAAAAAAAGGGGGTTTTCTTGGTAGTTGCTGATGGTCATGAATTGAGAATTTACTGAGTGACTGGCAGCCACTCATGCCAGTTATCCTGGGCCTGATTACAGAAGATATGGAGGATTGTTTCCACATTTTGGTTTGTGCATTCTGACTGCCCATCTGTCTGTGGGTGGTAGGCAGTACTCATGTTGTGCTGGATTGACAATTGCTGACATAGCTCCTTGAACATGTCCAAGGTGAAGTGGACATCCCAGTCAGAGATGACACATCTAGGGATCCCAGTATAGGGGAAAACTCGCTCGCAGTAGAGCTCCAAGAATTCTTCAGTTCCCATGGCCTCCTTGCATGGAACGAGAATCACCACCTTCGTGCAATCATGGTCAGTGATAGTCAAGATAGTATTGCAGCCCCCTGACTCTATAGGGAGCTTTGTGATAAAGTCCAATGCAATGGTTCCAAAGGGGACGCTTGATACGGGGATAATGGGCTGTAGTGGCAGCTGGTTACAGTGTGTGATGGTTTTGGTGGCTTGACATTTAAGGCATCCTAGAACATACGCCTTGACATCTTGGTACATGGAGGGCCACCAATAATCATGCCCTGACTGTATCTGTGTTTTCCAAATTCCTGGGTGCCCAGCGGTGGGGGCATCATGATTGATATGTGGTCAGGATTTCTGCCCAGACTTGCTCTGGGTCTGGCACAACAATGGCTTCCTTGTGCATCCATCTTCCTTCATCAGTGTGGTATATGGGATACTGTGACTTCCATTCTTCCAGATGCACTTGGTGTTTTGACTGCTGCTCATATATGGTTTGGTCCACTTGGTTCATACTGGGTGTGCATGGCCTAGCACTGTGCAAAGACCTCAGCAGGTAGTGCAATCATGGCCTCATTGTCCTCTCATCTATTGTCATGGTCTGGCCGTTGTGACAAGGGGTCCGCCCAATTCTTGATACCCTTGATATGATGTAGCTCATAATCAAAGTCAGCCAACACCCCTAGGTACCTGGCCACACAGTGGCGTAACTTCTGAGGGTCACAGTAGTAGCACAGGTTGTCATGGCCTGTATAAATCTGGATGGGGTGTGGCAAGTCCTTTACAAGGTGTTGCACTTTCTTCAAGGCATGGATGATGGCCAGGAACTCCTTGTCTGCAATGGGAAGTAGTTCCTCTCCAGTTCTGTGAGCACCTTGGACAAATAGAAGACAGCATGGGGCTTCCCCAACTCATTGCGCTGGGCTAGGACTCCCCCAAGTGCATACATTGAGGCGTCCACATAGAGTTTGAACTGCCAGCTGGGATCAGGGTGATAGAGGGCCAGTCCATTGGTAACCTGCTGTATAAGCTGGTCCAGGGCGTTGCAATGTTCCTCTGTCCATTGGAACTTAATGCCCTGCTTCGTAAGGTCATGAAAAGGCTGGGCTATTTTGGTGAAGCCCCAGATAAAAGCCTGCTGGTACCCCAGCAGCCCCAGAATCTGTTGTACTTGTTTGACTGTTTTTAAGTCTCGTGGCCATTGTGCTAGGCCAGCTATTTTGACAGGATTGGGGTGGACACATCCTCTCCCAATGATCCATCCCAGAATTTTGATGGACTCAGTCTCGAATTGACATTTGGACAGCTTCAGGAAGTATGAGCACTCCTCCATGCAGTCCAAGAACTCATGTATGATTTGTCTGTGTCATGCTTGCCCTTCCTCATCATTGGTTGTCTGGTTCCATGATCTTGGCCAGCCCCTTCTTCTCTTCCACATTTAGGCTATCCAACCACGCTGCAGTCAGCTCTTGCTGATCTCTCACTGATTGATGAATCTTATATGTAGATAAATCCATTGTAAGTACGAGTTGTGATCATCATCAGTGATGGTATCTGACGCAAAACAATAGGGCCGATCTTTCGATACCAAGACCTTTAATTCAAGTTCCAATGGAGGCAAGCATGGCCCCTTCTAGCAAAGCCAAAGCTGGGAAGCTGATGGTTGTGTCATCAATGGTATTATCTGCACGGTAAGATCTTGTTTGCCCACTTGGTCACTCATTGATGCGCATTGACATATTGACATTGCATTAGTAACCTCTTCGCGGTCGATTTTCTCAAAGAACATACTCCAACAATAGCTGAATTCAAACTGATATGGGACAAGACTCCCTCTGAAATCAAAAAGGTGTGTCCATGTATATCGCATATGACTTACATGGTGACATTTTCTGTCAGAAATACGAGGCATTGAGTAAGGAACGGAAGGCAGCTTCCCGTCTTGCTGCCACCGCCCCACCTGCCACCGCCCCCGCACCTGCCACCGTTACCACACATTCAAATGTGGCCAACTGACTGGTATGTGGGATTGACACCCTGTCACAACAACAGCATAGTGATTTCTATTCCCTTAGGCCTTTGTGATATAGCTCAGAGCACGGTAGTATGAGATCAGGGGGAGTTTGTCGGTAAATATCAGAAATACTCAGTAAAATAATGCCTCTGTATGTGTATGTATCAAAAATAGATACATTTAAGAGTCTCGGAAAAGTGCTGCAGATCCCAGAATAACTCAGATGGCAGCAGATTCCAGGTTAATATTTGTTCAGATCCCACTCAGAAGAGGTCAGATTTCATCTGAAAAGTGCCAATTTTCTGTGGTGGCCCGAGCACTCTAACCAAACCAGATTTCGTCAGATGAACGCAGCCCAGCTTGGCGCTGGTTTTCACTGGGCCTCACCCTTACCCACGGGTTGCGGGTTTTTTAGTTCCAACTGCTGTGGTGTATTTTCCTCTGATTCCCTGGACCGTTTCTCAAATCCTGAATATATTTGATCATCAGGCCTCATTGCTGCTGAATCTGTGTGTTCGGGGTTGCTTGGTTGACCCCAGCCACACGATGACCAGCCACACGATGACTCAGTGTGCTCAGAAGGCTCCCTTTCAAACAAACCCACCACAAGCAATGCAATGACATGCAGGATGCAGACCAGGAGCTCCCTCAATTTGTGGCCAAGCTTCAGTCCCAGGAGCAACTGAGTTTATCCCCCCAATTGTAAGTCCTCATCCTTTTTTAAAATTTCGACCACTCATCCCCAGATTCAGAGTAAGCAAACAACCCTACAAATCCCATTTGGCCCTCTCACAGTCATGGAGCAGCCACAGCAAGACCCTGCCGACAACCTGGGCGGAGAGCGCGTCACCTGCACTGAGCGACCAAACGCGGGCACATCATGGTGGGCACGAAAAACACTTAACACAAGTACATCGCACTGGGCACGAAGAACATGCGGAGCTCCCAAGGGGCAGCCGCCATGATGACATCGCAGCAACCTGCGTGTCAAGTGACTAAACACGAGCACATCACGGTGGGCATGAAGAACGTGTGGAGCTCCAAGGGAGCAACCACCATGACGACATTGTGGTGACCTGCGTGTCATGCGTTGCCTGCACTGAGCGACCTGCGCATTGTGTTGGCTTCTCTTAAAGGGGCTTAATTCTTTAGATCTAGCCAATGTTATTATATAGTTTTCCTTTGTGACCCTCCAACCTGTGGGTTTTCACAAATACTGTAATGAAAGTATGGGTTTTCGAAATACCCGCAATAAGTAAGGGTTAACCCACACCCATACCTGTATGGGTACAGGTTTCATGGGTACGGGTGCAGGTCCAATGAAATGTGACCCATGGGTGACCCATGTCACACCCTATCAGCCCGTGCCTGCATGGCGATGCTGTCCCTTGGCTGTCGCGCAGTGCTTCATGCCACTCTTGATGATGGTCTTCTCTTTCTACGGCTGTTCTTCTTCTTAACGCAGAAGAAACTCAACTGATAGGAAGCATCGGACGGCTCGTAAACTCCTACCGCAATCTTTCTCTTCAAAACATCAATCACTTTGTTGACAATTCCACGCAGGATTGGGATGCTCTTAACCGCCCACAGGATATGTGCGATTGTCAGGGTTTTGACTAGGTCAAAGTACTCGTGGTGGAATTGCCCGCACTCATTGTCGGTCCACACTAAGGTGTGTTTGTTGATCTTCAAAATGAAGGAGGCGAGCTTGACCTCTTCTGGCCACAGGAAGTTGAACTTGTTGAGCTTCAGGTTGTCGAGTCATTCCTGTGTCAAATGGGAGCCTGGGGAGAACTGCGGGGGATGAGTGGGTAAAAGGGGGAGAGTTAAAAGGGGATCCTCTGGGCGTCATCAGACAAATCGGAAGTCCTCAGGCAGCGAGGCCGGGACAGGCTGGACCTTCTGCACCACCTTTTTGTACGTGAGGACGACTGCGTGGTGATCATTGGAGGCCACCTACTCGTCTAGGGTCCCCATGCGGAGTGCATGGTGCTCCAAATTCTGCATGTGGGGCGGCATGTGCTGGAGGGTGAGGATACGAAAGCGCCCTGGTTCCCTTACTCAGTTTTGGGTAGGGACTGTGACACAACACGACCAGTCACTTGGATCACGGATACTCACCTTGATGCGACCATCTGACCGGTCTTCAACTCAACACAATAACAAGTTCTGACAGGGTCTCCCCAAAAGGAGACGGAAAGGGGCATTGCATACGACATGAGCATGAATTTTAAAATGAACTTTACTGATGCGCATGGGGAGGTTCTCAATGCACCCAAGGGTCCAACTAGCCCCATTGGCCCCTTCCATCTAGACTTTGATCTTTTCATTCACCTTGGCTCCAACTTGTTCCATGAGGTCTTGGTGGATAGCCACGATCTGCGAACCATGGTCTAGAACCCAAGCTTCAACAGATGATTCTCCCACAACCACAACCACTTCCTGTAAGGGAAGGGAGTAGGCGGGCTCGGATTCGGGTTCGACTGCACAGTCAGTAAGCTTCAACAGATGATTCTCCCACAACCACAACCACTTCCTGTAAGGGAAGGGAGTAGGCGGGCTCGGATTCGGGTTTGACTGCACAGTCAGTGGACGCTGTAGAGTTATTGCTTACGATTTATGAATGTGGCCAACTTGACTCACCGAGTCCAAAGGCGCTCCACCAGACTCTTACAGATCGGCATACTTGCAGGGATATGAGCCGGAGTAGTCTCCATGAGCCTGCCTTCCATGAGCATAGACCTAAGCTCCCCTATGAGCCTGTTGTCCTCCGCACTACTCTGGTAGCAATACTAGGGGCAAGCTGAGGCAGCGAGTGGTGGCGCAGGAGCGTTAGCTGCTGGGGAGCGCCCTTTGACGTCTCGCCGATGGATCTCTGTAGCCAAGACCTCGTCAAGGTCATACAGCTCCCTGCCAACCAAGCCATTGGAATCCAAGGTGTCAGCGATTTCTGCCATGTGGGCTCCCCCTTGTACCACCTCGAAACTGAGGGAGCGATAGTGTTGCTGCAGCTCAGCTAGCTGGGGGCCGACTCGCCGGAGCTGCAACTCTGCTGGAGCTGGCTCCAAAAGTCGCGACTCTTGGCTCCTGAGCCAGCTCACACTCACACCTGTTTCAACACCTCATGTTCGGGTTTTAATCACTAAATTTTGAATAACCCATGGGTGAACACTGGCAGTGTTCATGCCAGTGTTCACCCATGGTGTTTTATTGACATGTATATGTACAGTAATGTTTTAATACTACAACAAATCTGCCTACTCATCCTCATCAACTTTGTGGACCTTGTGGCGCCACTCGGTGTGCGTGATGCACTCTCCCCACAGATTGTTGGCGAGGGTTGTGTCGCAGGAGCTCCTGCCCTGGGAGCTCCACACATGTCGTGCTGCTGTGCACGATGTGCCTGCATTTGGGCAACCTTCTCGTGGTGCCAGTTGATGCAGATCGTCGGCGAGCCATGTTGTGGCTGCTCCCGCCCTGGGAGCCCACGTGCATCATGCCCGCTGCCCTGGGAGCCCGCATGCATCATGCCCGCTGCCCTGGGAGCTCCATGTGTGTCATCCTGCTGTGCATGGTGTGCCCATGTTTGGGCAACCTGCTTGCAGCGCTGGTCGACGCAGATCATCGGTGAGCATGTTGTGGCTGCTCCTGCCCTGGGAGCCCGTGTGCATTGTGCCCATTGCCCTTGGAGCTTTGTGTGTGTCGTCCTGCTGTGCACAATGCGCCCGCTTTTGGGCAACCTGCTCACGGTGCTGGTCAACGCAGATCGTTGGTGAGCTATGTTGTGGCTGCACCCGCCCTGGGAGCCTGCGTGCATCGTGCCCACTGCCCTGGGAGCTCCGCACGTGTCGTCCTGCTGTGCATGGTGCGCCCGCATTTGGGCAACCTGCTCACAGCACCGGTTGACGCAGATCGTCGGCGAGCCATGTCATGGCTGCTCCCACCCTGGGAGCCCGCATGCATCGTGCCCGCTGTGCGTGATGCACCTGCATTTGAGCAACCTGCTCGTGGCGCCGTTCAATGCAGATTGTTGGTGAGACCATGTTGTGGCTGCTCCTGCGAGGCCCTAGGGTTCTTCACAGGTATACCGCGGGTACAGTTTTCCATAACTGTACCTGTACCCATGAACACCTCACCTGTAATGGGTACAGGTATAAACCCGTACCAAACATATACGGTTTAAGGCCTTACCCGCGGTTAACATCTTAACCGTGGTGTCATAAGTTCTGTACAAGCATGGGTAGGCCCTCAGACGCCCTCATACAGAAACGCGTGGGGGTGTGACAACCTGGCTGCACTTGTGTGCGAAGGGGGGTCGGGGGTGGGGTCGCAGTTGCACGCACCCCCGCGTTGGCGTGCGAGGGAGCACTGGGGTGGGCCACAGGTGGGCATAGTTGGATGCACCCCCCGCGTTCGTGCGAGGGGGCGCTGTGGGTGGGGGGACTATGGGCAGGCGTTGTTGCCCGCGTTTGTGCGAGGAGGGGGCACTTGGGGCCACAGGTGGGCATTGCTGCATGCACCCCCCACGTTTATGTGTGAGGGGATGCTGGGGGTGAAGGGCTACAGGGGGCATTGTTGCACGCACCCCCCACGTTTGTGTGCGAGGGGGTGCCGGGGGTGGAGGGCCATGGGTGGGCATTGCTGTATGCACCCCCCACATTTGTGTGCAAGGGGGCGCTGGGGGCGAGGGGCCACTGGCACAGGGGGCGTTGCATGCACCCCCATTGAGGGGATGCCAGGAGTGTGGTACATCTTTGAGCCTACTCGTCCCAAGATTAGCCTCAACATAACAAGGAACGAAGATTCAGAAACATACTGAGGTCGGGTGCGACGACACCTGGGGGAAAGTGTGACATGATGTTGAGCACACCATCGTGGCGACAATAACTCGGAATCGGGACAGTGTGGGCAAAATCGTCATAAAGTTCCAGAAACGTGCTCTTGAAATCAGTCAATGGTGGCCAGTCTTTCAACTTCCAAACATGGGAGTCATCCCGTTCCCTATATTTCAATAAAGTACTGCAGTGTCCATTTTATGAGGAATTTGTCAAGAACTCCCTTGACAATGAGCAGGGGCCCTCAACCCAAACTTGCCGAAAAGTTTCCTCAGTGAGCGTTGAATTGCTGGAAGTCACTGTTGGATGAAAGGGTGTCATCCTTGGGAGTGATGAGGTTCAGAGATAAGGCTGGTGACTTGGATTCAAGTCGTTGAGACAATTCAGATGCCGAGGTGGATGGAGAAACGGGGAGTAGGGGGCTAGAAACAGGCTCTGAGGTAGAAGATGTCATAGAGCCTTCAATATTGTGAGTATTCTCTACCTTCACCAAGGGTATGATGTGTGCATGGATGGCGGTGTGGGGAGAGGTAGCGGCTTTGTCACCTTATGTGGCAGTCAAGTGCTGATGATCTACACGGGGTCACGGGCCGACCGGGCCCAGCATTTTCCACGATCCACACGACCCAACCGAGCTCGGCCGGGCCTATACATATTACATACAACTAATAGGCGCTCATTTAAAACACATTTTGTCCCTCTATAAAATACTTCTGAGCAGTGTTGGGGAATTTCACTCCCGGGAGCTCCCGCGAGTGGTACACTCACGGGAGCATTTCACTCCGGGGAGCAATTCACTCCCGGGAGCAATTCGCACTCCTGGGAGCAAGTCACTCCCGGACCGGTTCACTCCTGGGACACTCCCAGGAGAATGACTCTCGGGACACTCCCGGGAGAATGACTCCTGGGACACTCCTGGGAGCATGACTCCTGGGAGCGATTGACTCCCAGGAGTGACTGACTCCGGGAGCGATAAACTCCCAGGAGTGATTGACTCCTGGGAGCGATTGACTCCCCGGGTGCCATTGACTCCCGGGTGAGACTGAGTCCCTGGAGCATTTCATTTCTGGGAGCAATGACAACTGGGAGTTGAATACTCACGGGAGAAATGGACTCCCGGGAGCGACTGACTCCCGAGAGCGATTGATTGCTGGGAGTCATTGACACCCGGGAGTGATTACATGACTCCCGGGAGTGATTACATGACTCCCGGGAGTGATTACATGACTCCCGGGAGTGATTACATGACTCCCGGGAGTGATTACATGACTCCTGGGAGTGATTACATGACTCCCGGGAGTGACCCAATCACTCCAGAGAATGACTCAATCACTTTTGGGAGTACAAAACTCCCAGGAGTAAGCAACTCCCGGGAGTGAACAACTCCCAGGAGTAAACAGCTCCCGGGAGTAAACAACTCCCGGCAGTAAACAACTCCTGGAGTCAACAACTCCCGGAGTCAACAACTCCCGGAGTCAACAACTCCCGGAGTCAACAACTCCCGGAGTCAACAACTCCCGGAGTCAACAACTCCCGGAGTCAACAACTCCCGGAGTCAACAACTCCCGGAGTCAACAACTCCCGGAGTCAACAACTCCCGGAGTCAACAACTCCCGGAGTCAACAACTCCCGGAGTCAACAACTCCCGGAGTCAACAACTCCCGGAGTCAACAACTCCCGGAGTCAACAACTCCCGGAGATAACAACTCCCGGAGTAAACAACTCCCGGGAGTAAACAACTCCCGGGAGTAAACAACTCCCGGGAGTAAACAACTCCCGGGAGTAAACAACTCCCGGGAGTAAACCACTCCCGGGAGTAAACCACTCCCGGGAAGTAAACCACTCCCGGGAGTAAACCACTCCCGGGAGTAAACCACTCCGGGAGTAAACCACTCCCGGGAGTAAACCACTCCCGGGAGTAAACCACTCCCGGGAGTAAACCACTCCCGGGAGTAAACCACTCCGGGAGTCAAACCACTCCCGGGAGTCAACACTCCCGGGAGTCAACAACTCCCGGGAGTCAACAACTCCCGGGAGTCAACAACTCCCGGGAGTCAACAACTCCCGGGAGTCAACAACTCCCGGGAGTCAACAACTCCCGGGAGTCAACAACTCCCGGGAGTCAACAACTCCCGGGAGTCAACAACTCCCGGGAGTCAACAACTCCCGGGAGTCAACAACTCCCGGGAGTCCAACTCCCGGGAGTCAACAACTCCCGGGAGTCAACAACTCCCGGAGTCAACAACTCCCGGGAGTCAACAACTCCCGGGAGTCAACAACTCCCAGGACGGAATTGCTCCCAGGAGTGCCATTTGCACAGTAGCAAGGCTTATAGACAACTGGAAGTGATACAGATCCTGAGATTCTACATTCATGGGACCCGGACATCCCTCCAGTGATGGTCCTGACTGCAATCAATAGAACTGGATTACATGAGGTTGGAACAGTTCTTCAGCGGAGCTTATGGTAAAACAGATGATCAAAGTATATCTTAAACTAATGATTGTTCTCATCAATCAGCGTGCTCAGGGTTACCCAATCTGCCGCACCCACTCCAGCACTACAATGCAATGCTGGGCGTGAATACCCAACAATACAAACCTGTTCCCTCATCGACTCGGAGACGCGTGTAAGATGACATTACCGGAGAAGATCGCCATCGATCCGGGGTATTGG
>WTXF01000226.1:0-38660 GCA_022496215.1 Russula brevipes
TCTCGACTCTCGACTGCTTTCCCGTAGACGTACCTGCCACTCATCTGTTCGCCACTCTTCATTCGCACTGACGCACTGGCAACTTCTGTTACCGTAATCCCGAACTTTACCATACAGATTCTCCAAATATAGACCATCACGTACATCCAAAAATTACCCTGGGATCAGATCGGAGTAATTTGGTTTTTGGGGGTTCGTACCGTCTCTAACCGGCTGCTCGTAGCCATTCCTCAAGTGATATGGGATGCTGATCTCCATGGCAAGTATTATAATAATTTACTCAGGGGGCAAAAATTCTCCTTGATCACGGTCTTCCCACCCTGCTCTGCACCCCGTAGCTCAGTTCGCGCAGCGCAAGAATCAATCGACACCAGCCACGCCAGTACACACAGCAGCACGTATTGAGAGGCGTCCACTGAGCTGGTGCCACGTGTGCATTCGCCCGGCCCGGGGGGCCAGCAGTCTTGCTAAGTTAGCCCGCGCCGCACGGCAACCGAACGCCTAGTACAATCCCCCGGATTCCACCAGTGACCAGTGAGACCCCTCATTGATCTCCTCAGGCAGACCATCAGGCCCTCGAAGTGGGCGGACAAGTGCCCTTGAAGAACTACAAATACCCTCTCCTCTCGGTGCTCCAACTTCCTTTGAGCGAGCGTTGAAATTGCTTCCTGCGGCTCTGCTCTGATGGGGCACCCTGCTTTGACGACGGCAACCACGCCACACCACGCCACGCAGAAAATGGTCCTTGATCAGCATTGCTTGTCCTGGGCGAACCGAGCGATATTTCTTGACCTTGTTACCCTTGTAGAGGACCTGTCAATTCACCTCAACCGAGCCTAGCTCGCGCTGACCAGGCGGTACGTAGCATACATCTCAGACAATGCAGTGAAAACACGGGTGGTTCACCTGTCGCCCCTGTACACGATCGCCCTCCAAAGGGAGGTGACATTCCATTCCCAGGACCTCTAGCACATGTAGATTGCCCTCACTTCCCGCCTCAGGGCCGTTTGGAGAACAGCAACACTAGCTGTAGACAGGTACTAAATCACAATAAAGTGTCAAAAGAAACACATGTAACTACGCCGTCATGTAAAATACAACCGAGAAGTGCTACATGGGGTTCTATACCCCAAGACGCACGATGATGGACTTGGAAAAAAAAGTACTGAGGGCGTTACTGCCCTTCCAAATGGTGGACTGTTACAGGTTGACCAGAGATTCGTCGTGCCTCGATGAATGTCTGTATGTCTTCCTGTACAGATCCAGATATTGGAGGTCGCTCCAAGAAAAGGTCACGTAGGCTGGGTAACACTTCCGTCATGCTTTCCGCAACGAGCTCCTGCAGGGCAGGTGCAATGAACGGCACAAATGTCTCGGTTACATAGAGACTCCGGATAGCTGTAAATGACCGGAAGATTTCGAGGAATTGGGTGGTTTCCATGTCGTCTTTGCCTTCCGTTTCAGGGGATATATCATCGCAGACGAGGTCAAATCGTTCAATAGAAGAGAAGAAAGGTGAAAGTTGGCCGCATACCCGGGCCATGGAATCAAGTTGCCAATCTATCCTGTCACACCTGACTTCAAACGCTAGACCATATGGCTGCTCTAACTCGAGTCGAATGAACCGAATGTCGAACCGCAGCTTGGCTGCCTGGGACGGGTTGAGTCCTTCTGCACGACCAACGAACTGCTTGAAATGTGGAACGGCAAAGACGAGGTCCATGAAGAATACCATGTAGAGTCGATTGAGTATGGGGGTATCAATGCGGGCGAGGAAGTCTTCCGAATAGTCGCCCATGCCCTCAAAGGAAAGGTGGTTGAGAGCGGGGAGAACGGCGCGTGTCTGTCGAGGTGGACTGGGTTGGTCGGGGCGAGATCGAGGCGATTGGAACCCAAACCAAAGTGTCCCGAGCCTGTTCAGCGAGGAGAGGCAGGCGACCATCGAAGCGGGTGAAATGTATCCCGAATGGGGAAGACTCCTCAGGTCAAGGTAGACGAGGTCAGTAGCAGACAAAAGTAGGTTCCGCATTGCCGGGAATGGAATCCCTCGCAGGGTGAGTGCTTGCAGACGTGGGGCGGATCCACCCAAGAACGAATCGGGAAGAACAGGCACGGATATATCCTGCGACCAAAGCCACAGAGATGTCAGCTCTGGTAATGGCACCTGCATCGCCGCGGCGAGCGTTTCCCATATTGGATTTGGAACAGGACCGAGGGAAATCTGGTGCACACGATCGCGATGCTCGAGTGCAGCAATAACGTCGTCCTCGTCCGGCAGATTCCTCGTGCCCATCCAATGATATTTAATCACCAAAGGCAACACTGGCCAGATATGCAGCCCCGCCCTCACTGGTCTCTTTTTTGTGCAGAGAAGTCGTAGATTGAGGTGGTGCGGTGACGCAAACACAATATTTCGCCACCTTCGGCACACGTGCACCAGCGTATGCCATTCATCGCCGAATTCAAATGAAGGTGGATTTTCATTCAAATAAAAATGAAATATATCCAGGAGGGCATCATCCGTGAGCTTGTCGATTGTCACCTGCTGGCCTACACCGCAGCAGTCAGCACCATCGTAGACGTTTTCACAAAAGACATATATAGACCTTCCGGCCCATAGAACTCTCCCTGGAGGTGCGTCGAACGTTGTCCCATCTGCGGGTCTTCGGAGGGGACATCAGTCGGGATGGCATGGGGAAGTGCACCTTGGGCGATGATACTGGTCGAGAATGTGGCTGGACTCTGGTCGGATTTTCGGATACGGCTATGTGAGAACTTGGTTATTTTGTCAATGTAGCTCAATCACGTTTCAAAGACGCACATGTGAGAGCTCATTATGAGGATGCTTTGCTGGATGGCGAGGTGGAGGCGGTTGTAGACGAGCAGATTGGCCACGTGCCCATAAGCGCATAAGCTTGGGTCAAGCGCGCTCTGTTCTATTCCGTACACGCATGATCCCATTCCCTTCAACAGCGTCAATTATTTCCCGACCAGTCAACCTGCTCACCACCTCCAGTCACCAGCCGTCACGAACTATGTATGGGGTAGGGTCACATTGGTAGGCAGTTGAACGACAATGCGAAGAAAAACAGGTACAGTGTTTTCCTGAAGCGAACGAATCAAGTCCAGGACACAAAACACTCGCAGAGTTCTCCATTTCGGTGAATTCATACCCCTCATCAATTGTTCGGCTTTTGGAGTCACCGTTAATTCCGAGAGGAAAGAAAAAAAGTGAACGATACTCTTAGGATGGCGTCGCCAATCAAACGGCAAACGGTGAGTCTCCCAATATTGCCCAACCTTCGCCTCCTCTATTCCCCTGCTGAGGATGCCTCAATTCTTCCCAATGTCTTAGAAACCTCACCGGCACCGCGTTTCGCATCGGGCCTCGATCGCTCGATCACTCGTCCTCGTACCAGGTCATGAATTTGGCCGGGGCACGCCCGGAAGACGCAGACGGAGAGCGAAGATTCGTGAGTGCTTGCTTCATACCAGAAGGGCCGCCGGCGTCCGTCCATTTTCCGAGCACATATATCTATCCCTGAGGGTGAGCGAAATTCGAACCTCAGACCCCCAGATCCTGCTTTACCTCATAGTCAAAAGGTCTCCCCACAGCCGGCTCTCAGATCGCTCCAGAAAATTCCTCAGCTCTCCTCGTCTTCAGCGCGGCATGAGTGTTTTCGAGACGATGAGACGGGATGAGCCATTCGATTAGCTCATGGCCTTGTCCATGCGAGTGAGCACCGAAGACGAGGACTCATTTGAAATCAGGTGCTATTCGCCATCGCTCGCTTTCGTGAGCCCACAGAAGTAAAAGTACTGAGTACTGAGGGCGTTACTGACACGAAAGGCAAAACGGCACCCCCTGACAGCCTCCTAGTAACGAGATAAAGTGGGGCACGAGGCGAATGCAGGCGCGTGACTAGAAGGACTGTTCTTGGATAACGAACGCCATGCTTCGCGTCGCTTTTATGTACTTACATCCCTATCAAAATGAGACTGTTTTAACGACAGGAAAAGATGGTCGTTGAGGCTAGTAAACGAACAAGGCGCTACGAAAAGCGAGAACGATGTTGTGATGAACTGGAAGGGATGTGGCCAGGAGGACAGCTGGCTCACTTGGACGTGCCACCGTCGCAGGAGAGGCTGAACTCTATCTGTTTTGATCACCTCGACCAATGGTCGTGGAACCAGAGAAAGTTGGGACATGTAACCCTATTAGACGCGATCTATGGGTAACGAAAAGAGGGCGTGTGAGCGTGCGGGTGGCAGGGATAGGTTGCGGAGGTCGACATCGAGCGCTCGTTACAGGTGAGTGACCCTGGTGCTGGTGGGGTCCTGAGCGAGCGTTGAGCAGCCATTGGCATCATAGAGGTGTACTTCGTGGGTCGTGGGTAGCGCATTTGTTCAGGAGCTGGCAAATGGAGCTACTGTGAGACTGAACCACCACTATTGCAGTACGTAGGTCGAGGCAGCATCGGTAAACCTGCAATAAACTTTTTTGGCTTGTACGAGCTCGTACAAGCCAAAAAAGGAGCAAAAGTTGGGGAAAATTACAGAAAGTCCCAAAGTTGAAAAGGAACCTAAATTTTGTGGAAAGTTACATTTGGCTGCTGCGAAAAAAAAAATAAAAAGCTATAAAAAGTTATAATATCCACAAACAGTAATGGCTGTCAGGAAATAGAGGGGAGACAGCTCATTTCATGAAGTTCAAAAAAAAAAAAAGTTTCATTTCTCACTTTTCATCATGAATAGATCCTGGCTTTTTCCACTTTTTAGCTTTTGGACTTAAAAAAGTCAAAAAGTCGGAAAGTTTATGGACATTTTCCCGATGAGGTTACGGCTGCCACTGCACGTCACGGTGTTGCGTTCGCCCCGCCAGGCTTCAATATTGCCGCACAACGGAGTTTCGATTCCACTACAGTAGTTGGGAACTCTCATCAGGCCCAGGCCGTCGAAGCGTGCGCGCAAGTACCCTTGAATTACTACAAATACCCTCCCCTCTCGGTGCTCCGGCTCCATTTGGATGTTGGCGTTGAAACGTCAGGGCACCACCCTACTTTGATGACGGCAAGCACGCCACGCCATGCCAAGGAGAAATGGTCCTTGGTCGGGTATTCCTTGTGAGTGGACGAACCACGCGAGAGTTCTTGACGTCGTTACCTTGTGCAAGACCTGTCAACTCCCCTCAAATGGGCCTAGCTCACGCTGACCAGGCGGTACGTAGCATACATCTCAGGCAATGCAGCGAAACACGGGTGGTACACCTGTCGCCCCTATACGGGATTGCCCTCCAAACGGAGACGACATTCGATTACCAGGACCTCTAGAGAATGCATTAAAGTGTCAAATGTAGCTTACACCATCATGGAAAACACAACCACGAAGTGCTACACGGGGTTCTGTACCCCTAGTCGCACGATAATGTACCCGAAAAAAAAGGTACTGAGAGCATCACTGATACGAAAAGCAAACGACACCGATAAATCACCAATGCCCTGGCCACTCTCCCCAATGGTGGACTGTTACAGGTTGACTAGAGAGTCGTCGTGCCTTGATGAATGTCTGTATGTCTTTCTGTACGGGTCTAGAAATCACAGATCCCCCCAAGAAAAGATCGCGTAGGTTGGGCAACACTTCTGTCTTGCTTTCCCCAATGAGCTCCTGCAGTGCAGGCTCAATAAACGGCACAAGTGTCTTGGATACATAGAGACTCCGAATAGCGGTAAATGGCCGCAAGATTTCAAGGAACTGGATGGATTCCAAGTCGTATGTCCCTTCTGGTCCATGGGACATAGCACTCCAGACGAGCTCAAATTGTTCGATGGAAGAGAAGAAAGGTGAAAGTTGGCCGCATATCCGGGCCATTGAACCAAGCTGCCGATCCGTCCTGTCGTACCTGACTCCCAACCATGGACCAGGTCGCTGGTCTGACTGGAGTCCGATGGTCGATGAGTAAGAGTTAAACCACAGCTTGGCTACCTTGAGTGGGTTGAGTCCTTTTCCACGACCAATGAACTGCTTGAGATGTGGAATGTCAATGACGGGGTTGATGGAGAATCCCATGTAGAGTTCATAGAGTACGGGGGTATCGATGCGGGCGAGCAAGTGTTCCGAATAGTCGGCCATGCCCTCAAAGAAAAGGTGGCTGAGAGCGGGGAGGACGACGCGTGTCTGGGGAGGTGGACTGGGTTGGTCAGGGCGAGATAGAGGCGATTCGAATCCAAGATGGAAAGATATGAGCCTGTTCAGCGAGGACAGGCAGGCGACCATCGACTCGGGCGAAATGTATCCCGAATGGGGAAGACGCACAAGTTCAAGATCGACGAGGTCACTGGCAGACAAAAGTAGGTTGTGCACTCCCGGAAATGGAATCCCTGTCACGGAGACTGATTGCAGACGCGGGGCAGATCCACCCAAGAACGAATCGGGAAGAGCAGGCACCGACCTATCTCCCAACCCAGACCAAAGCGACAGATCTGTCAGCTCTGGAAATGGCACCTGCATTGCCTCGATGACCGTTTCCCATACTGGATTTGGAGCAGGACTGAGGGTGATCTTGCGCACACGATCGCGATGCTCGAGTGCAGCAATAACATCGTCCTTGTCCGGCAGATTCCTCGTGCCCGCCCAATGATATCTAATCTCCAAAGGCAATACTGGCCAGATATCCAACGTCGCCCTCACTGGTCTATTTCCTCTGCAGAGAACTTGTAGATCGAGGCGGTGCGGTGACGCAAACACGATATTTCGCCACCTTCGGCACACATGCACCAGCGTATGCCATTCATCGATGATTCTATTTTCCTCCAAATAAACATCAAATATCTCCAGGAGGGCATCATCCGTGAGCTTGTCGATTGTCGCCTGGCCTACACCGCAGCAGTCAGCAGCCATCGTAGATGTTTGCACAAAAGACATACATAGACCTTCCTGTCCATAGAACCCTTGGAGGTGTGTCAATCGTTCCTCCATCCGCAGGCCTTCGGAGGGAGCGTCGGTGACATGGGCGATGATATTGGTTGGGACTGGACTTTGGTCAGATTTTCGGATACGGCTACGTGAGAATTTGGTTATTTTGGCAATGCAACCCAATAACTTTTTCCAGATGCCCATGTGAGACGTCATTTGTGAGGGTGCTTTTGCTGGATAGGGACAATATTAATAGCGAGGGGTAGAATGACAATAAGTCGAGTCACGTGCCCATAAGCTTACACGGTCACGCGCTCCTACTCGTCGTGTTGACATGAACCCACCATAATATTCTTCTGTAACTTCGTGTCTATCGCATGCATATACACCGCATAATCACATTCCCTTCAAACAGCGTCAATTACCTCCCAACCAGTCAGCCTGCTCGCCTCCGGTCACCAGCTGTCACGAACTATGTATGGGGTATTTCACATTGGCTGACAGTTGAACGGCAATGCTAAGAAAAACAGGTCCAAAATGCGGGACACTGTCTTCGAAGGAAGGTTGTTCCAATCTCGGCCTCTCTCGTATCACGTGTGGCTTCACGAATATCCATATAATATGCCGAGCATGGGGTGCTCCCATAATTCTGACATGGTCTGATTGCAACGAATTGACATCTCGTTTTCATAGTGTAGTGACCGTGCGCCATGGGCGTGGAGAGATTGGCCCCGGTGCCGCTTGATATTCATTTCAACCCATGAGACCATGAGATGTACAGGTCAGCTATTAATTCGATGGAATGTGTTGACGTTCCAGAGTTTTCCCGAAGCGAGCCTCCAAACGAATCAAGTCCAGGACACGAAACACGCAGAGTTCTCCAATTCGGTGAATTCATACCCTCCTCAATTGTTCGACTGTTTGAGTCACCGTTGACACCGAGAAGAAAGAAAGGGAATGAACGATACTCTTAGGATCGCATCGTCAATCAAACGGCAACGGTGAGTCTCCTTATTGCCCAACCTTCGCCTCGTCTATTCCCTTGATGAGGGCGCCCCATTTCTTCCTAGTGTCTCAGATACCTTACCGACATCGCCTTTCGCATCGGGCCTCGGTCACTCGTCATCGTTCCAGGTCATGAATTTGGCCTGGGCGCGCTCGGAGGACGCAGAGAGCGAAGGTTCATCGCTGTTTGCTTCATACCAGAGGGGATGCCGGCGTCCGTCCATTTTTTCCATTTTACGAGCACATATATCTATCCCTGAGGGTGAGCGAAATTCGAACCTCAGATCCCCCAGATCCTGTTTTACCTCGTAATCAAAATGTCTCCCCACAACCAGCTCTCAGATCGATCCCGACGATTCCTCAGGCCTCAGGCCTCAGCTCTCCCCGTCTTCAGTGCGTGAGTGTTTTCGAGATGGGATGGGCCATTCGATTAGTTCATGGCCTTGTCCTGCCGTGGGCTCACACTTCTCCGTTCAGCGCGATGTCCGAGGGTGTGAATCGTAACTTGCGCTTCGCTTGCGTGTCGGGTCTTCTCCCAATGGCGGTTATGTTTCATGCGAGTGAGCACCGAAGACGTGGCGCTCGGCTCATTTGAAATAAGGTGCTATTCGCCATCGCTCGCTTTCGTGAGCCCACGGAAGTACAAGTACTGAGTACTGAGGGCGTTACTGACACGAAAAGCAAAACGGCACCCTCCTAGTAACGAGATAAAGTGGGGCACGAGGCGAATGCGGACGCGTGACTGCGGCGTGAGAGGGAGAAGGACTGTTCTTGGATAACGAACGCCATGCTTCGCGTCGCTTTTATGTACTTACATCCCTATCAAGATGAGACTGTTTAAATGACAGGAAAAGATGGTCGTTGAGGCTAGTAAACGAACAAGGCGCTACGAAAAGCGAGAACGATGTTGCGATGAACTGCAAGGGATGTGGCCAGCTCCACGTACAAAAGAGACATTACACAAGTACCTCCCTGTTTTGGGTTCGGGGCTGTGCGGTCACACTTGATCGCTTGATCACCAACTATCGTATGCATATGAAAGACCTGAGAACCGCGTGAAGTATCAATGAAGTAACAGATAAAAGTGGGAATAAAATGCAGTCCATCGTTCGTGGCCGAAGAATCGATCTGATCGCGTGTGCCAGAGCCGTGGCTCTGCCTGTACTCTCAACACGTGTGGGCGTGTAAAAGAGGTTACAGGAAGAGGCAACCTCTCAACGATCTCAACCTCCTTGTGCACCCTCCGTTCCCGGAACACCTTGCGCCTTGAAGTGATCTAAAGCCTGCTCGACGGCAATACGCTTCGCAGCACGTCTCGACCTGCCCCTCCCCTCACCGTAAGTTTCATCACCGTCTATGAGAGGATCAGCACAACGATTTTGCCTTCCTCTAAGCGGTAGCGTGCTAACACTTAGCCTTGGCGATATGGGTAGCATCACTGTTGTTACCCTCCTGTTCCATAACCCACCTGAAGGAGCGAGTCAAATTTCCCGCCTGGTGACCCTGGAGGAAGTTGTAGAGCTCGACCGCGTAATCTGTTCGACGATGTGTTTAAAAAAGGGGCCTAAGATACTGAGCAGGTAGATTTACCACGTTCAGTCATGCGGACTGCTACAGGTTGACCAGAGAGCCGTCGTGCCTCGATGAATGGTTGTATGTCACCCTGTATAGATCCGGATGTCGCAGATCCCTCTAGAGAAAGATCGCGTAGGTTGGGTAACACTTCTGTCGCGCTTTCCCCAGCGAACTCCTTCAGTGCAGATGCGATGAACGGCACAAGTCTTTTGGATACATGGAGACTCCGGATAGCGGTAAATGCTTGGAAATTTTCAAGGAATTGGGTGGGTTCCGTGTCGTCTTTCCCTTGCGGTTCGTGCCCTTCGGGGGATACAACACTCCAGGTGAGGTCTAATCGTTCGATGGGAGAGAAGAAAGAAGACAGTTGGCCGCATAGCCGGTTCATTGAATCAAGCTGCCAATCTATCCTGTCACACCTGACTTCCAACGATAGAACAAGTGGTTGGTCTAGCTGGAGTTGGATGGACCGTGGGCTAAACCGCATCTTGGCTGCCCCAGACGGGTTGAGTCCTTTTGCACGACCGATGAACTGCTTGAGATGTGGAATGTCAAAGACGAGGTCCATGAAGAATTCCATGCAGAGGAAATTGAGTACGGGGGTATCGATGCGGGCGAGGAAGTCTTCCGAATAGTCGACCATGCCCTGAAAGCGAAGGTAGCTGAGAGCGGGGAGGACAACGCGTGTCTGGGGAGGTGGACTGGGTTGGTCGGGGCGAGATCGAGGCGATTCGAATCCAAACGCGAGTGATTTGAGCCTGTTCAGCGAGCACAGGCAGGCGACCATCGACGCGGGCGAAATGTATCCCGAATGGGGAAGACGCACAAGTTCAAGATCGACGAGGTCACTGGCAGACAAAAGTAGGTTGTGTGCTCCCGGAAATGGAATCCCTGCCACGGAGACTGATTGCAGACACGGGGCAGATCCACCCAAGAATGAATCGGGAAGAGCAGGCACGGACCTATCTCCCAAACCCGACCAAAGCGACAGATATGTCAGCTCTGGAAATGGCACCTGCATTGCCTCGATGACCGTTTCCCATACTGGATTTGGAGCAGGGCTGAGGGAGATCTTGCGCACACGATCGCGATGTCGGAGTGCAGTAATAACGTTGCCTTGCACTTCCCCCGTATCCATCCAACCATATTCAATCTCTAAAGGTAATACTGGCCAGGTATCCAGCGTCGCCCTCACTGGTCTATTTTCTGTGCAGAGAAGTCGCAGATCGAGGCGGTGCGGTGACGCAAACACGACTTTTCGCCACCCTCGGCACACGTGCACCAGCGTATGCCATTTATCGATGTTTCGATCTTCCTTCAAATAAAAATCAAATATATCCAGGAGGGAATCATCCGTGAGCCTGTCGATTGTCGCCTGGCCTACACCGCAGCAGTCAGCGGCCATCATAGATGTTTTCACAAAGACATACACAGACCTTGCGGCCCATAGAACTCTCCCTGGAGGTGTGTCAATCGTTCCTCCATCTGCGGGCCTTCGGAGGGACGATCGGTCGGGGTGACATGGGGAAGTGCACCTTGGGCGATGATATTGGTTGGGACTGAACTCTGATCGGATTTTCGGATACGGCTATGTGAGAACTTGATTATTTTGTCAATGTAGCTCAATCACGTTTCAAAGGCGCACATGTGAGAGCTCATCGTGAGGATGCTTTGGCGGATGGTGGATGGCGGATGGCGAGGTTGACAGCAGGCTGTAGACGAGCAGATCGGCCACGTGCCCATAAGCGTCTCGCGCCGCGCTCCGTCCTATGCCACCATTATATTCTTCTGTCAGATCGTGTCTATTGATGCACATACACCGCATTCAGTAGCGTCAATTACTGCCCAACTAGTCAACCGCTCGCCTCCGGTCACCAGCCGCAACGAACTATGTATGGGGCAGGGTCACATTGATGGGCAGTTGAACGTTGAACGACAACGCAAAGAAAGACAGGTGCAGAGTTTTCCTGAAGCGAACCTTCAAACGAATCAAGCTAATCAAGTCTAGCACACGAAACCCGCAGAGCTCTCCGATTCGGTGAATTCATACCCCTCAATTGTTCGCCTGTTTGAGTCACCGTTAATGCCGAGAAGAAAGAAAGAAAATCTTAGGATCGCGTCGCCAGTCAAACGGCAAACGGCGAGTCTCCTTATTGCCCAACCTTTGCTTCCACTATTACCCTGCTGAGGATGCCCCATTTCTTCCTAGTGTCCTAGAAACTTTACCGACTCCGCCTTTCGCATCGGGCTTCGATCACTCGTCCTCGTCCCAGGTCATGAATTTGGCCGGGGTACGCCCGGAGGACTGACGCAGAGAGCGAAGATTCATCGCTGTTTGCTTCATACCAGAAGGAAGGCCGGCGTCCGTCCATTTTCCGAGCACATATATCTATCCATGAAGGTGAGCGAAATTCGAACCTCAGATCCCCCAGATCCTGCTTTCAATTACCTCGTAATCAAAAATGTCCCCCCACAACCAGCTCTCCTCTTCTTCAGCGCTGCATGATCGTTTTCGAGACGGGATGGGCCATTCGATTAGCTCATGGCCTTTTCCTGCCGTGGGCCCCACTTTTCCGTTCGGGGCGACGTCGGAGGGAGTGAATTTTAACTTGCACTCCGCGTGCACGTCAGGTCGTTTCACGCGAGTGAGCGCCAAAGACGTGGCGCTCGACTCATTTGAAATAATATGTTATTCTCCATCGCCCGCTTCCGTGAGCCCACAGAAGTACAGGTACAAGTATCGAGTCCTAATGAGATAAAGTGGGGCGCGAGGCGCATGCGCATGCGTGAGGGGGAAAGACTGTTCTTGAGTAGCGTCGCGCGTCGCTTTCATGTACTTGTACGTACATCACTATCTAGATGAGAATGTTTTAATGAAGGGAAGGGAAAAGATGGCCATCGAGACCAATAAATGAACAAGGCGCTATTCTCCATCGCTTGCTCCTGTGAGCCCACAGAAGTACAGGTACAAGTACTGAGGGCGTTACTGATACGAAAAGCAAGGGCCGATGACCCACCAATCTCCTGACCACCCTCCTAGTGACGAGATAAAGTGGGGCACGCGGCGAATGCGGATGCGTGAGGCGGAGAAAAACTGTTCTTGGATAACGTCGCGCTGCGCTTTTATATACTTACATCTCTATCTAGATGAGAACGTTCTACAGTAATGAAGGGGAAAGATGACCATCGAGACCAATAAACGAACAAATCGCTACGAAAAGAGAAAACGATGTAGCGATGAAGTGGAAGGGATATGGCCCGCACCATAAAAGGGACGGGACATAGTGTATCTCCCTGTTGTGTGATCGCCAACTATCGTATGAAAGACCTGAGAACCGTGTGAAGTATCAATGAAGTAAACATACGAAAGAGGGAATAAATGCGGTCCATCGTTGGTGGCCGAAGCCTGATCTCGTGGGCCAGAGCCGTGGCTCTGCCCGTGACCTGTGAGCGTGTTTTTCACTCTCGGCGCACTCTCAGGCTGCACCATTAGTACTGCTGCTACTGCGTCAATCCTAGTTGCGGACTGAACTTTCGCCGCCTTCCCAATGATAGACTGCTACAGGTTGACCAGAGAGCCGTCGTGTCTCGATGAATGGTTGTATGTCTTCCTGTATAGATCCGAATCTTATGAATCCCTCCAAGAAAAGATCGTGTAGGTTGGGTAACACTTCTGTCGCGCTTTCCCCAATGAGCTCCTGAAGCGCACGTGAAATGAATGGCACAAGTGTCTTGGATACATGGAGACTCCGGATAGCGGGAAATGACTGGAAGATTTCGAGGAATTGGGTGGATTCCATGTCGTCTTTCCCTTCCGATTCAGCGGATATACCATCCCAGACGAGGTCAAATCGTTCGATGGAAGAGAAGAAAGGTGAAAGTTGGCCGCATAGCCGGGTCATTGAATCAAGCTGCCAATCTATCCTCTTGCACCTGACATGCAAATATATCGGACCGTGTGGCTGGTCTAAATGGAATCGAATGGACTGTGGGTCGAACCACAGCTCGGCTGCATTGGACGGGTTGGGTCCTTTTGCACGATCGATGAACTGCTTGAAATGTGGAATGTCAAAGACGAGGTCCATGAAGAATTCCATGTAGAGGTCATTGAGTACGGGGGTATCGATGCGGGCGAGGAAGTCTTCCGAATAGTCGACCATGCCCTCAAACCAAAGGTGGCTGAGAGCGGGGAGGACAACGCGTGTCTGCGGGGGTGGACTGGGTTGGTCTGGGCGAGATCGAGGCGATTCGAATCCAAACTCGAGTGATTTGAGCCTGTTCAGCGAGGACAGGCAGGCGACCATCGATGCGGGCGAAATGTATCCCGAATGGGGAAGACGATAAAGGTTGAGATCGACGAGGTCACTAGTACTGGCAGACGACAAAGGTAGGTTCAACACTCCCGGAAACGAAAACCCTCTCAGGCCAAGTGTTCGCAGACGTGGGGCGGATCCACCCAAGAAGGAATCGGGAAGAACAGGCACAGATCTACCATCCGAGAAAAGCCGCAGAGATGTGAGCTCTGGAAATGGCATCCGCAGTGCCGTGACGATTATTTCCCATACTGGATTTGAAACCCCACCGAGGGCGATCTTGCGCACACGATCGTGATGCTCGAGTGCAGCAATAATGTCGCCCCGCATTTCCCAAGTACGAAAATAATATTCGATCTCCAAAGGCAGCACTGGCCAGATATCCAGCGCCGCCCTCACTGGTCTCTTTTCTGTGCAGCGAAGTCGTAGATCGAGGCGGTGTGGTGACCCAAACACGATGTTTCGCCACCTTCGGCACACGTGCACCAGCGTGTGCCATTCATCGACAGCTCCAATTTGAGGTTGATTTTCATTCAAATAAATATCAAATATCTCCAGGAGGGCATCATCCGTGAGCTTGTCGACTGTCGCCTGGCCTACACCGCAGCAGTCAGCAGCCATCGTAGACGTTTTCACAAGAGACATATATAGACCTTGCGAGACATAGAACTCTCCCTGGATGTGTGTCGAACGTTCCCCCATCTGCGGGTCTTCGGAGGGGACATCAGTCGGGATGGCATGGGGAAGTGCACCTTGGGCGATAAAACTGGTCGAGAATGTGACTGGACTCTGGTCGGATTTTCGGACACGGCTATGTGAGAACTTGGTTAATTTTTCAGTGTAGCCCAATCACTTTCCCGGACGCACATGTGAGAGCTCATTGTGAGGATGCTTTGCTGAATGGCGAGGAGGAGGCGGCTGCAGACGAGCAGATCAGCCACGTGCCCATAAGCTTGGGTCACGCGCGCTCTGTTCGTGCCTATTCGTACACCGCATCATGACCCTCATGACCCCATTCCCTTCGACAGCGTCATTACTTCCCGACCAGTCAACCTGCTTGCCTCCGGTCACCAGCCATCACGAACTATGTATGGGGTAGGGTCACATTGGTGGGCAGTTGAATGACAATGCTAAGAAAAACAGGTACAGAGTTTCCCTGAAGCGAACCTTCAAACGAATCAAGGCCAGGACACACAACTCGCAGAGTTCTCCATTTCTGTGAATTCATACCCCTCATCAATTGTTCGACTGTTTGAATCACCGTTAATGCCGAGAAGAAAGAAAGAAAATGAACGATACTCTTAGGGTGGCATCGCCAATCAAACGGCAAACGGTGAGTCTCCCAATATTGCCCAGCCTTCGCCTCCTCTATTCCCCTGCTAAGGGATGCCTCAATTCTTCCCAATGTCCTTGAAACTTTACCGACATTGCCTTTCGCATTAGGCCTCGATCACTCGTCCTCGTGTCAGGTCGTGAATTTGGCCGGGGCACGCCCGGAGGACCCAGACGGAGAGCGAAGATTCGTTGGTGCTTGCTTCATACCAGAAGGGCCGCCGGCGTCCGTCCATTTTCCGAGCACATATATCTATCCCTGAGGGTGAGCGAAATTCGAACTTCAGACCCCCAGATCCTGCTTTACCTCATAGTCAAAAGGTCTCCCCACAACCGGCTCTCAGATCGCTCCAGAAAATTCCTCAGCTCTCCTCGTCTTCAGCGCGGCATGAGTGTTTTCGAGACGATGAGACGGGGTGAGCCATTCGAGTAGCTCATGGCCTTGTCCATGCGAGTGAGCTGACTACTGAAGGCGTTACTGACACGAAAAGCAAACGGCACCCCCTGACAGCCTCCTAGTAGCGAGATAAAGTGGGGCACGAGGCGAATGCGGACGCGTCACTGCGGCGTGAGGGGGAGAAGCTGAGGACTGTTCTTGGATAATGAACGCCATGCTTCGCGTCGCTTTTATGTACTTACATCCCTATCAAGATGAGACGGTTTTAACAACAGGAAAAGATTGTCGTTGAGGCTAGTAAACGAACAAGGCGCTACGAAAAGCGAGAACGATGTTGCGATGAACTGCAAGGGATGTGGCCAGCTCCACGTACAAAAGAGACATTACACAGTACCTCCCTGTTTTGGGCTCGGGGCTGTGCGGTCGCACTTGATCACCAACTATCGTATGCATATGAAAGACCTGAGAACCGCGTGAAGTATCGATGAAGTAACAGATGAAAGTGGGAATAAAAGTTGTCCATCGTTCGTAGCCAGTGCCTGATCTTGTCGGCCAGAGCCGCGGCGTGGCTCTGACCGTGCCCTCTCAATACGTGTGGGCGCGTTTGGCACCCTCAGCGCACTCCGTACCATCAGTACTAGTGATCGTTTCCGTCTCAATTTTCACCACCTCCCCAACTATGGACTGCTACAGGTTGGCCAGAGAGCCGTCGTGCCTCGATGAATGGTTGTATGTCTTCCCATATGGATTCGGATATCGCAGATCCCCCCAAGAAAAGATCGCGCAGGTTAGGTAACACCTCTGTCACGGTTTCCCCGATGAGCTCCTTCAGTGCAGGTGCGATGAACGGCACAACTGCCTCGGATACATAGAGACTGTGGATAGCCGTAAATGGCTGGAAGATTTCAAGGCATTGGGTGGATTCCATGTCATCCTTCCCTTGTCGCGCAAAGAATGTATCATCACAGGTGAGATCAAATCGTTCGACGGAAGAGAAGAAAGGTGAAAGTTGGCCGCATACCCGGGCCATTGAATCAAGCTGCCAATCTATCCTCTCGCACCTGACTTCCAATCTCAGACCACATGGCTGGTCTAAATGGAGTTGAATGAACTGTGGGTCAGACCACAGCTTGGCTTCCTTGGACGGGTTGAGTCATTTTGCACGACCAATGAACTGCTTGAGATGTGGAATGTCAAAGACGAGGTCCATGAAGAATACCATGAGGAGTTGCTTGAGTACGGGGGCATCGATGCGGGCGAAGAAGTCTTCCGAGTAGTCGCTCATACCGATAAATTCGAGGTTGATGAGAGCGGGGAGGACAACGCGTGTCTGCGGCGGTGGACTGGGTTGGTCGGGGCGAGATCGAGGCGATCGAAATCCAAGGGGAAAAGATCTGAGCCTGTTCAGCGAGGACAGGCAGGCGACCATCGACGGGGGTGAAATGTATCCCGAATGGGGAAGACCCCAAAGGTCAAGCTGGACGAGGTCACTGGCAGACAAAAGTAGGTTCCGCACTGCCGGAAATGGGATCCCTCGCAGGGTGAGTGTTCGCAGACGTGGGGTGGATCCACCTAAGAACGAATCGGGAAGAACAGGCACGGATCTATCTTCTGACCACAGAAACAGAGTTGTCAACTCTGGAAATGGCACCTGCATTGCCGCGGCGAGCGTTTCCCATACTGGATTTGGAACAAGACGGAGGACGATTGAGCTCACACGATCGTGATGCTCGAGTGCGGCAATAACGTTGTCTTGCACTTCCCATGTATCCATCCGATGATATTCAATTATTAAAGGCAATACTGGCCAGATATGCAGCGTCGCCCTCACTGGTCTATTGTGTGTGCAGAGAAGTCGCAGATCGAGGCGGTGCGGTGACCCAAACACGATGTTTCGCCACCTTCGGCACACGTGCACCAGCGTATGCCATTCATCGACAGCTCCATATAGAGGTGGATTTTCCTTCAAATAAAAATCAAATATGTCCAGGAGGGAATCATCCGTGAGCTTGTCGATTGTCGCCTGGCCTACACCGCAGCAGTCAGCAGCCATAGTACACGTTTGCACAAAAGACATACATAGACCTTCCGGCCCATATAACCCTCCCTGGAGGTGTGTTAATCGTTCCTCCATCTGTGGGCCTTCGGAGGGACCATCGGTCGGGGTGACATGGGGAAGTGCATCCGAGTCTTGGGCGATGATATTGGTTGAGAATGTGACTGGACTCTGGTCGGGTTCTGGTATACGGCTATGTAAGAACTTAGTTATTCTTGCAACGTAGCCCAATAATGTTTTCCAGACGCACATGTGAGGACTCATTAATATTGTGAGGATGGTGGATGGCGGACAGCCGGTTTCAGGAAAAGGGACAAGCAGATCGGCCACGTGCCCTCAAGCTTGACTAGGGTCACAGGCGCTCCGTCACTGCTCCGTCCCACTGCTAACTTACAGTACGTGTTGACATTGACCCACATCTTCCCGACCAGTTAACCTGCTCGCCTCCGGTCACCAACCGTCACGAACTATGTATGGGGTGGGGTCACATTGGTGGGCAGTTCAACGACAATGCTAAGAAAAACAGGTACAGAGTTTTCCTGAAGCGAACCTTCAAACGAATCAAGTTTAGGACACGAAACCTGCAGAGTTCTCTGATTCGGTGAATTCATACCCCTCAATTGTTCGACTGTTTGAGTCAAGGCCGAGAAGAAAGAAAGAAAATGAACGATACTCTTAGGATGGCATCGTCAATCAAACGGCAAACGGTGAGTCTCCCAACTGATATTGCCCAATCTTCGCTTCCTCTGTTACCCTGCTGAGGATGCCCCCGCCATTTCTTCCCAGTGTCCTAGAAACTTTACCGACACCGCCCTTTGCATCGGGCCTCGATCACTCGTCCTCGTCCCAGGTCTTGACTTTGGACGGGGTACGCCCGGAGGACGCAGAGAGTAAAAGATTCATGGTTGCTTGCTTCATGCCAGAAGCGACGCCGGCGTCCGTCCATTTTCCGAGCACATATATTTATTCCCGAGTGTGAGCGATTTTGAACCTCAGATCCCCGATCCTGCCTTGCCTCATAATCACAACGTCTCCCCACAACCAGCTATCGGATCGCTCCATAAGATTCCTCAGCCCTCCTCGTCTTCAGCGCGGCATGAGTGTTTTCGAGACGGGATGAGCCATTCGATTACTCATGCCAGTGGCCTTGTCCTGCCATGGGCTGCACTAGTGTGCCCCACTTCCCCGTTCAGCGCGACGTCCGAGGGGGTGAATCGTAACTTGCACTTTGCGTACGCGTCGGGTCTTCTCTCGATGGCGGCCATCGTCATGCGAGTGAGCACCAAAGACGTGGTGCTCGACTCATCTGAAATAACATGCTATTCTCCATCGCTCGCTCCTGTGAGCCCACAGAAGTACAGGTACAAGTACTGAGGGCGTCACTGATACGTAAAGCAAGGCCGATGACCCACCAATCTCCTGACCACCCTCCTAGTGACGAGATAAAGTGGGGCACGAGGCGAATGCGGACGCGTGGGCGGAGAAAAACTGTTCTTGGATAACGTCGCGCGGCGGCTTTATATAATACTTACATCTCTATCTAGATGAGAATATTTTACAGTAATGAAAGGGAAAGATGGCCATCGAGGCCAATAAACGAACAAAGCGCTACGAAAAGAGAAAAAGATGTAGCGATGAAGCGGAAGGGATGTAGCGATGAAGCGGAAGGGATGTGGTCCGCACCACAAAAGGGACGGGACATAGTGTATCTCCCCGTTGTGGGCTCGACCCGCTCGGGGCTGTGCGGTCGCGCTTGATCGAGCTTGATCGCCAACTATCGTATGGAAAGATCTGAGAACCGTGTGAAGTATCAATGAAGTAACATGAAAGAGGGAATAAGAGCGGTCCATCGTTTGTGGCCGAAGCCTGATCTCGTGGGCCAGAGCCGTGGCTCTGCCCGTGGCCTGTGGGCGTGTTTTGCACCCGCAGCGCACTCCGCACCATCAGTGCATCAGTACATCAGTGCTCGTTTCCGTCTCAACTTTCACCACCTTCCCAACGACGGATTGCTACAGGTTGACCAGAGAGCTGTCGTGCCTCGGTGAATGGTTGTATGTCATCCTGTGTAGATCCGGATGTCGCAGATCCCTCTAGAGAAAGATCGCGTAGATTGGGTAACACTTCTGTCGCGCTTTCCCCAGTGAACTCCTTCAGTGCAGATGCGATGAACGGTACAAGTTCTTTGGATACATGGAGACTCCGGATAGCGGTAAATGCTTGGAACATTTCAAGGAATTGGGTGGGTTCCGTGTCGTCTGCTCCTTGCAGTTCGAACCCCCCTTCGAGGGATGCAACACTACAGGTGAGGTCTAATCGTTCGATGGAAGAGAAGAAAGATGAAAGTTGGCCGCATAGCCGGGTCATTGAATCAAGCTGCCAATCTATCCTGTCACACCTGACTCCCAACGATAGAACACGTGGTTGGTCTAGCTGGAGTTGGATGGACCATGGGCTAAACCGCACCTTGGCTGCCCCGGACGGGTTGAGTCCTTTTGCACGACCGATGAACTGCTTGAGATGTGGAACGTCAAAGACGAGGTCCATGAAAAATTCCATGTAGAGGTGATTGAGTACGGGGGTATCGATGCGGGCGACCAAGTCTTCCGAATAGTCGACCATGCCCTCAAACCACAGGTGGCTGAGAGCGGGGAGGACAGCGCGTGTCTGCGGAGGTGGGCTGGGTTGGTCGGGGCGAGATCGAGGCGATTCGAATCCAAACTCGAGTGATTTGAGCCTGTTCAGCGAGGACAGGCAGGCGACCATCGATGCGGGCGAAATGTATCCCGAATGGGGAAGACGATAAAGGTTGAGATCGACGAGGTCACTAGTACTGGCAGACGACAAAGGTAGGTTCAACACTCCCGGAAACGGAAACCCTCTCAGGCCAAGTGTTCGCAGACGCGGGGCGGATCCACCCAAGAAGGAATCGGGAAGAACAGGCACAGATCTACCATCCGAGAAAAGCCGCAGAGATGTGAGCTCTGGAAATGGCATCCGCAGTGCCGTGACGAGTATTTCCCATACTGGATTTGAAACACCACGGAGGGTGATCTTGCGCACACGATCGTGATGCTCGAGTGCAGCAATAATGTCGTCCCGCATTTCCCAAGTACAAAAATAATATTCGATCTCCAAAGGCAGCACTGGCCAGATATCCAGCGCCGCCCTCACTGGTCTCTTTTCTGTGCAGCGAAGTCGTAGATCGAGGCGGTGTGGTGACCCAAACACGATGTTTCGCCACCTTCGGCACACATGCACCAGCGTATGCCATTCATCGACAGCTCCATATAGAGGTGGATTTTCATTCAAATAAAAATCAAATATCTCCAGGAGGGCATCATCCGTGAGCTTGTCGACTGTCGCTTGGCCTACACCGCCGCAGTCAGCAGCCATCGTAGACGTTTTCACAAAACACATACATTGACCTTGCGGTTCATAGAACTCTCCCTGGAGGTGTGCCAAACGTTCCTTCATCTGCGGGCCTTCGGAGGGACCATCGGTCGGGGTGACATGGGGAAGTGCACCTTGGGCGATGATGTTGGTCGGGACTGGACTCTGGTCGGATTTTCGGATACGGCTATGTGAGAACTTGGTCATTTTATCAAAATCACGTTTCCAAGACGCACATGTGAGAGCTCATTATGTTGTCAGGATGCTTTGCTGATGGCGAGGTGGACTAGCGGTTGCGATAGCGCGACAAGCAGTCATCGGACCACGTGCCCATCGGGCAGAGCCGACCCGAACTTTGACTCGGACGCCTACGCAGAAGTGGTCCTTGGTCGGGCATTCAAATATTCAGCGCTATATTCAGCATTACTACTGTGTTGGACGAAACCACATCGCCTTGCTGCCTTGTGGAGGACCGATATTGAAAGTGCCGAAGTCGCAGCTGAGCTTGGCCTGCAAAGAGGGCTGCCACTGGCACTCTGGGTCCCTGCATATTTCCCCTACTCCCTCTTGTTCCCACAGTCATGATTATGCCACTGGCATCCTCTGTGGATGAAGCAGCTCTTACAAATCCTGCTTCTTCCATCGCACCGGAGGACGCACTAGTGCTGTATATAGATTCGCTTGACTGTGATGGAAGCACCCTTGAGCCTTGAGCGTGATGCTCGATGTGCCCTCGCTCGTCCAGAATGAGTTTTCTGAGACTATATACACCACCGACACAATCCCAATTCTGAGCTCTACAGTCCGAACCATTGAGGTGATCCTCCAAATATATGGGTAACCTAAGCTGCAATGGTTGCACCTCTTCGAACTCTTGCATGTTAGACATAGATGTCCCACTGACTGCTTTTTTTTCGGGTTCCGAGGGGACTTACGCACTAAATGCTCACCCTAGATGGTTGGTTATACTGTTGACATTGTCTGTAGTGACTATGGAACATGAAGCAAGAGTAAAGGCTTTCCTGATAGTGGGGGGCACGGTGCTGTCTGAGTCTCTGAGAGCGACAGTGTCACTCGCCATTCCTGGTTTGAGAAACCTCACTATCGTGGTTCGAGCTCAAGCTCAAGGCCAACCTCCCCCCGAGGCTCCTTCAAGGCGCCTCGCACACGCGCGTGTTCAACTGGGCGCGTCGTCATCCACCTCATTTCCGCCTTCCCAGCCTCTCTTCAACCCGATCCCACCTCGGCAGGCACGAGTACCCGTCATAATCTAAAACAAAAGACCGTCGTCAACATCAGCGACGATCGCCCGGCCACTTTTGCATACCAAAGTTCTGCGCACGGTCGCACCCACACCGCCCGCGCTCCCAGAGGGCATCGTCCATGGGACAGTGCATGTATGGAGGATGCTCGTACCCAATATCGCGGAACATGTGGATGCGGTCCGCGTCCGCGAAAAGCGACGCACCAATCGAGTGCACGGGTGCATCGCCCCAGCGCTGTCGTGGCGGTAGAGTTGCAATGCCAGTCAGAACGCATCATGGCTAGTCGGGTGGGAGAAATACCTCATAGTAGAAGCCACCGCGGCTGTCGAGGTACTCGAAGAATGCCGAGTAAGCCTCGCCGCGCCAAAAATCCATATCGGCGATCTCAAAGTTGCTCCAAACTGTTCCGCACCCATCGCGCGACAAAATCAGCAAAAAGCTCGCTCTATCAATCATTCATGGGGCCGAAAGGGGGAGAAAGGACGCACAGTGGCAGAGGTTGTAGTCAGCACCGCCATTATCGGAAATGAAGTCCATTGCGGAGTTCTGCACGATGTATTCGGGGTGCTCGGTTATGAAATCTGCACAAGGACGAGGCGTAAGCGCGCGCGCCAATCCGTGTGTTTCTGAGAGAGTGGCGGACGTACCGCGTACAGTGGACCATAAAGTCTCAATTGTACGTGAGAATTCGTATAGCGTGATGGTGAACCCTACGTCGGGTTGAGTTGAGTTAAGGTGGATGAGCCACGAACGAAACAAACCATATGTCTTGTTGTTCTCATGCATGAAGGCGAATGGGTCAAAGTTTATATCGCAATGGAAGTGCACGCCTGGCCTGTGCATGGTAAGATCGGTAAGGGTGAATCCCAAGTTTGAAAACACGCACTCAACCCGCCAATAGTACCGAAAATCTTGTAATATCGGCTGCCGATAGAAGAACTGAGGGAATTCGTCAGTACGGGAGAGTCTAGGTGGAGAGTAGATAAGACCCCAGAGTTAAAGCGGCACATATTGCGATACCTGACGCGCACAAGTCGTCAAAGACTATTTGCAGGCAAAAGAAGAAAGACGCACGATACACTCTCACCGTAAAGGACATCTTCCTGTTCCATCTTATCTCTCTCCTCCTTTGCCCTGTCCTCGTCGATCCACGACGGTTGATACCAATGCTCCTGTGGGATCTGGGCAAAACGTATAGATCCCGAGACGAGATTTGACACACGCCTGGTGGTGCGTGGGCACGAGGTCAGGATATACCGTCACTAAGAAGAGGAAAGGGGCGGACCGCTTGAAGTCGTCCGAGAAGGGCTCCTCGTTTAAGAAGACCCATGGGTAGCCGTACTTGCGATTGAACCTGTCCTCGAGCGCGCGCACGGTGTACACAGCGCTATCGAGGTCCGAGTTGCGCGCAAGCATGAGGAGCGTCGCATTGGTACGGTCGTACAGTTTATCTCCTGGTACGAGGCCATCCAAAAGACATGAAGGTACTGTTTTATGGGAGGCCTCGTGGGGAGATATGAAGGACGAGGTGGTGTTCGTGGAATCGTAGGAGTGCCAGCGTGCTATGAGAAACAGCAAGGTGAACTGTTTGTTATGTGATATTAGCTGTCGCTCGGTTGCACGTGTAAGAGCACACACGGTTACAACGATGATAATGAGAGGGCGACGCAAGATTCTTGCTGTTGACGACATCAAGCAACGCAAGGGTTGATCTCTTCGGGAATGGGGCGGCACGCTGTACCCGAGGGTGTGGCAAACTGCATCACAACATGAGGCACCGTCCCGTTCAGAGATGTACAAATAAGAATATACCTAGGAGTTGAAGTAGTCGTGGATGGGTGGTACGAAAGGGAGAGGCGAAAGGAGTTCAAAATCGGGTAAAAGGTCGTTGTCGATCGTAGGGCGATAAGCCACGAGTACGATCCCCTTGGCGTTGATAGTATATTCTACGCGGCGTGCGATTCGGGCTGCGGACATGGCAGATGATTAAGGTGATTAAGATGAGCGTCAAAGGAGAGACGCACTGCGGACCGGGGATAGGCGATATTGAGAAGCGTAGCACGGACCCAAGGTTGGTGTCTCGGCTCGTCTGGAGAGTAAAGTGAAGAGCGATAGAAAGGGGGCGGCATGCCACTTGATAAGGCAACGGAGGACATCCCATTATCAGCTTGGAGCGCCATTGGGGCTACAGGTGACCCACTTGGCGCTCTGCGCTCCGTGCGCAGTGCCTGACGAGAAGTCACGTGGAATAGTTCAGACGGTCTGGGCCACGGAGCCCAGCCAGGACACCTTGGACGTGCCACCGTCGCAGGAGATGCTGAACTTTATCTGTGCCTTGATCACCTCGACCTCAACCAAATGATTGTGGAACCAGAGAAAGTTGGGACATGTGACCCCATTAGACGCCATCAAGGGGATGACGACTGAGTCAATTGTTGGGACGATTTGGAGGGCAGATGAGAGCAGAGCAGCTCTGAACACTGGATGCATACAAAACCGCCGGTTGTAAAAATGGGGGGTATGAGCGTGCGGGTGGAAGGGATGGGTTGCGGACTCGGAGGTCGACATCGAGAGCTCTTGTCATAAGTGAGTGACCCTCGTAATCGTGGGGATCCTTAGCAGTGAGCAGTAATTGGCGTTATAGAGGTGTACTTCGTAGGTCATGGGTAGCGTACTCATTCAGGAGCTAGCAGACGGTGCTAGTGAGGCAGAACACGTACCACTAGGGATGTCGAATGAGTCAACCCGTGGCCGATGTGGCGAGACGTCACGCGGGCAAGCTTGCGGGCAAGTGTCCCGGCGGCGGCATCTGGCTCAGAGGCTCATACTGTATAATGCTGTTGTTATTTTTACTGATCATAGTATCACGACAATTAACACGATCCATAATTTACTTCACCTTGTTCCCTCGTCTTATGTTTTCAGTACATTTGTAAGAATAGAATCCGAATGGACATCCGGGCACATCAGCAAAAATACAAAAAACTTTACAACTTTTTGAACTTTTTAGCTTTATATGGGAGAATTTCTAAAATCAAAAGGTCATAAAACAACTTTCTCTGGAATCTTTTGGCTTCATAGTTGATTTTTGTATCATGACTTTTTTGGGAATTGGGTCGGTCTAAATGACTTTCGACTTTCTACCTTTTTTGACTTTATAAAGACTATAAAGCTCAAAAAGCATTGTGTATTTTTCCTAATGCAAAGGGCAAAGGCAACACACCTCAGGCTTCCACTTTGTATCTTCAGCGGGTTCTCTCTGAGGGGTCTAACCGTGCCGAGAACAACTTCACCTCGTTCAAAAACTCTGCTAGTTCGGGATTACGTGGCTTTCGGAAACAGATACCGTTACCGCGGGGGACAACAAGCACGAAACGCCACTTTTTCTTTGGTGGGAGCCGGTCTAGAAGTGGTTTCCACGAAAAGAAGGAGACAGTGCATTGCTTGATCGCATAATGCGAGGCATTCGAGAATTCAAAACGTGAAATAGGCCGTCGAACACGATGAACGAATGGGACGCAACCTGGTTCGTTAGCTTGGGGATGTAGAGCGTTCCCTCATGGATCTTCCGGATCGTACTAGGCCCTTCGTACTCGACTACAGCCCTTGGCTGAAAGTTGACAGAGACAGATGAGCGCGCCTCCTCCGGACCAGTAGAAATCTGATCTGTCCAGACTGACTCATCCTCCCACTCCATGTCAGATGCTCCTGTTATCTGTGACGCCGACTGGTCATTGTGGGTGGTTTACCACCAAAAAAAGTTCCTTTCCTAGACCCAAGGACTGCTTTTGCATAGGGACCATATCTAGCGCGATCCTGCGCTCAAGCATCGACTGCGCCAATAATTCGAACACGGGGCTAGCCATCGATCTTGATACCTCCACGCGCACCAAGTGCTCATACAGCTGTATCTTCGTGGTCTGTTGCCACCTCCGAATTTGTAACTTGAGGTCTATCTCAACGGAAGGTGAAATGGGCGCAAGAGTCGACATACATCGAAGGTCCTCCAAATTCCTGCGCTTGACGAGAACAAATCGTGCTAGCACGAAAGTCGGCCTCCAAGGTAAGTTCTTTGCCGTTTGGAACGTAGTCGCGCGGCGTCTCAAATGTGATGCCCCGAATCGCATTTTCATAGTCTGTTTGATATAAGTGTAGTTCTCTTGGCCGAAGAATGGACTCCAGACAGACACGGGGGATGGGTCAATATTGATCGAATAATTGATTTAAGCGCTCATTCTGGGTGGGATCTATACCGTGAATGCGTGCCCTGCACGACGCCCCCGAAAATGAGCAGGGTCACCAAGCAGCGTCCGCCAAAGACCCACGCTTGAAATATCTCCTCTCGAGTCCATGGGTTCATGACCACAGTTGACGACGAGCTAGACTCCCTTAGACTCTTCCATAAAAATCGCTCTTGCGAAGTAACATATACATTGAAGAGACCGGTACAAGGTCCGGAGATCGGAAATCCAACGGCGTGGCCATGAGTGTCGTTTGAATCGATAAATATCTAAATGTATGGGGAAAAATACGTGCTCTTAAGTTGATCTCGGTGCACTTCGAAGACGCCTTCTTCCACGTACAAGTTGAAAAAGTTGCCAAGATACCAGATAAAGGGCTTGCCTTCACCCAGGCGCCAACGGACAGCATAGCTGATCCAATAAGTTCTCCCTTATCGAACGAGGGGCGCTAGATGATGAATAAAACGGATATGAGAATCTGGGCCTCACCGATGCCAGGTTGTCCCGGATGTAATCCTTTCTCACCCAAAGTCTTGAGCGCGGGAAAATATTGAAATCGAGGACGAAGCAGCCTTCGTCGATTTCGGTTCTCCCGACGGCAGCAGCGATCTCGCCCCGGTGGTTGTTCCACCAGTCTCGCTGCTCGTTCGCGATATCATTCCGCCAGAATTTGGCATGCAGCTGGGAGAGGTCCTCATCGTCTCCCAGCCGGGTCTATGAGCCCAGTGAGTCCTCATGACGGATCACAGAGGTAATTGTTGAGGAACTCTCTGTGTGAGCCATCAATAGTTGGTTGAGGTTGAGGCCGTTGAGGTGAAAGTAAAGTGGTGTGTGAGAAAGTGAAAGTGATTCTGATTGGCTGACGTCTTTGTTTCAGCCACGCGCTCGAAACTGATAAGATAAGATAAGCGTATTCGACGGGCCCGCTTGATCAGATCAGAGGCGAGGGATATACAGTTTATTCAAGAGACCTCCCTTCTGCACGATCACATCCTTCCAATCCCGCTCAACCTCCTCCATATCCCAGTTCGCAGAACAAAACCTGACCAACCAGCGTCATCGCCCCCACGTCAGAAAGTGAGCAAAAATAAAAAACAAAAAGCATTGGCGAAAGAGACGAACCGCCCAGAGAGCCAGTCGGCGCGGCCAGAAGTAAGATAGAGCATCGTCGCGGCAGGGAGCCGGACGTTGTCCGGTGCCACGCTCTCGATGCCCGCGTCGCCCCCGCCCCGTGTCGGCCGCCAGCCGTGTGGGGATCATCCCCGGCGCGAGCGCGAACGCGCGGATTCTCGGGTGCTCTGCAAAGCGAACCAATGTGAACATCAGCTCTCTCCGAACCAAAAATGGAAGCGAAGGGCGGGAGGCGGGGGGAGTTGTTCACCGAGAGTAACAAATTCGACGAGGCGGTTGATGGCGTGCTTTGATATGCAGGCGTCGCTTGCGCCTGGGAAGCGGACTTGGGCGCCGAGCGAAGAGATGGCGACGATGTAGCCCTGTGTGCTTTCCAATGCGGGCAGTGCGGCGCTGAAAGGTGTCGTTGTTGTTTAGTCGACCATTTTTTGGGAGGGCGTTAGAAGATAGAGAATTGTGTCAGTTGTTAGGGCCAGTCACCCAAGAAGTACGATTTCGATCCAACCTGATAAAGTTGAAGACCCCACGGACGTTGACCTCGAAAGTGTTCCACCACGTAGACGGATCTTTGTTGCTCAGCTCTTAAACGAACGAAAAACAAATGAGGAACCAAGCACAGGAGAACGACCGGGGGGGGGACCTCACGCGGTGTGAAAGCGGACACGGCACCCGCATTGGCGATCAGTATGTCGAGCTTTCCGAAGCGCTCCAGCACGTCCCGCACCGCGCCGCGCGCGCCCTCCACGTCGCGCACATCCGCAGGGAGCACGAGCACCTCCGCGTCCGTCTGCGGCGCGACGGCGAGAATCGCGTCTCTCGTCTCGCCCAGAGCGTCCGCGCTGCGCGCCGTGATCGCGACTGTCGCACCGGCGCGCGCGTACTGCACTGCCGTCTCGCGCCCGATGCCGCGCGATGCGCCCGTCACCAGCACGACCTTTCCGGCGTAGGACCGCGCGGCATAGAGTGGCTCCGGGTCGATGGCGGGGTAGATGCTGTCCAGTCACGGGTGAGTCTGACGGGCGTCGAGACGAAGAGAGCGTTTTACGCACTCGCCCCGGCGCGTGACGGGGAGATCTTCGTCGCTCCCCGTGATGCGGTCAAATGACAACGACATGTCGAACGTCTCCTACTGTACGAAAAGTGGGGGAAAATAACGTGTGTAAAGCTTGTCCAGGAGAGAGTCCCTTTGTAGTAACTCGAGCATGCGTCGGTGCTTATATCGGCACGTTGCTTTGTCCTGCCCACTCGCCTACCACTCAGTTTCTCTTGTCCATATCTGGAAATTCGCTGAATTCGGAGCAGGCAGAGGCGCGCAGAGGATGTACAGTAAGACAGACCCTTCAGACAGTCGGCAATCAACCTTTTCGGACGAGTCCCTGTTTTCACTCCAGGCCCGCTGCCGGTACTGATGCAGTTGATTAATTGAGCTAATGCAACGGAGATGTGGATGGGATTACTGTACTAGATTTTTCGCATGTTGTAGCTGGGCGTAAACCGAACTGCCCTATCAAAGTTATTCGGACGCTGAGACAACTGCGCTCTGGAAAGAAATTAACCATTAGTGGATATGATGGGGACCGACCGCAGAGTAGTTGCCTTTCTGAGGATTCCGTAATTGACCGTGACGATAGCCAGTTAGCCCAGCGCGTGATAGATTTTGCCGTCGGTGAGTGCCCGTGTCCATAACCCATGAATTTCCTCGCAAAGCATTCTATATCAGTTGGAGTACAAACACCGTCAGTAAATCCAGAACAGGGGGCCCGACGTCTCACCTACGCACGCGGTATATATAACTTGTTGTCACTTGTCAGTTGTTGACCAGCCCTCCCTTCTGTACGATGACATCCTTCCAATCCCGCTCCACCTCCGCAATATCCCAATTGCGGAGTGATACCTGTTCTCTGATGAACGCTTCCCTTTCATGCACGCCTGATGCATGACACGAACCTTTCACGGGGCCAGTCGCCGTCCAGATGTGAGGTAAAGCATCGTTGCTGCGGGGAGGGCGACCGCGTCAGGGGCCTCTACGGCGAGGGGCGCGGGGATCAAACCGGGCGCGAGCGCAATGACGGCGCGCGTATTGGGATACTGTACTCTTCGAGTACAGCGCCCCTCACAGCAATCAGGGTCGCTAATCCAACCACACATCCAGGAACAAAACATGGGAACTCAACCGAGAGCTACAAACTCGACAAGGTGGTTCACGGTGTGCTTCGAGATGTTCGCATCGCTGCTCCCCGGAACTCGGAGCTGCGTGCCGGGGAGGAGAGCGCCTCAGCGTAGCCGTGCGATTCCTCCAAAAAAAATGCGGGGATTGCGGTACTTTGCATTTGAGAACGTATGACGTCAGAATGCGACGGACGGGGGTGCAAATTCGGCAGCGGTCCGAGCTCATCGCACAAAATTGAATACGCCACGGACGTTGACCTGGAACGTGTTCCACCACGCGTCCGGATCCTTTCTTATAGAGCGCTAGTGGGGAGGGGGCGGCAACACGGGCCATCAGTTTCATCAACAGAGTCAATACAAAAGAAAAACCGTCCTCCTTACGCCTCCTTACGCCTTCCCAGAACGGATATAGACTCCGCGTTCGCGATAAGCACGTCAAGCTTGCACCTTTTGCACGACAGCTTCCGCGCCTGTTTACCTCCCGCACATCCGCAGCGAGCGCCAGCACCTCAGTGCGATCGAGTCCTTTGTCCCCTCGAGGGACGCCTCTGTGCGCGCTACTAACGCAAGCGTGGCCCCTGCGCGGGCGTACTGTATTGCGGTCTCTTGCCCGATCCCTCGTGACGCGCCACCACCTTGCCCCGATACGACTGAGAACCGAACATTGGCCCGGGATCTATGGCAAGATAAACGCTGAGATAAAGGTTTGTGATGGGAGCAAGCGGCCAAGGATGGACAAAGGAAGGAAAGTGTCGGCGTGCCCATTGCCATGGGCGACGAGGAGATCTTCGGCTATGCCAATGATGTGTTATCGAAGGACATGGTGAGTGTTGTGAATTGGAGACGCACGCTGCTTTTCCAAAGATCCTGCGCTTCTTTGAATTCAGCTTCTCGAATGCTTCTCTTCCTTCTGTGACTGCAAAACATCCATGAAACCTCGGAAGCTCGGAACCGAACCGAGGGACGGACGAGTGCATCAACATCACGAACTATACAATTTCGCTCTCTTAGTGGATCAGTCGCTTCAAATGCTGGTTTAAACCAGTACGGGACATGAAGATGAAAATGAAAAAAAAGTATCTTGTTTCTCCTCGAGAAAGCAACGTGAATGCCTTTTTTTCGTTTTCATTCCCGGAGAAACGGAGTACATGAATTACCCTATTGGTCACTGAGCCAACGTCTTGGTGGAGTTGGTCAACATTATCGTTTTCAGATTGTTACGAATAAAAATCGATACACCTCCATGAGGGATAAATTTTGCCTAAATTTTGCCTCGTGCTTGGGTACGCGCGGCGGACGTAGCACGTGACTTTCGTCGTTGTTATTCCCTTTTTCGGTGTCTTGTATTTTCGGCGTAGTTGTACGTTCTCACCATGCCGTGCTGGGATGTTCGAGTTCGGTTCTCGGTTCTCTGTAGATGGGAGCCTCTCCCGCAAGGGCGCGCACCAGAGCCACCTCACCCGCGGCCGATAACGGTGGAAAGCGGTTTGCCACGTGCCTTTGCGGCTGTGTATTCCTCGGATCAAAAGAATTTTCACGACACCTATAGGCCGGGAGCGAGCGACCACCCTCATGGCGCATATGCACGTTTTTTCTCTTGCTTAGGACATGCCCACGTTGTTGGTGGACGGGCCCAGCAAGCGCATCATGAAGAACGAAGCCACCAACCCATGCCCATCCGACAAAACGTCATAGCAGCAGCTTATCCGATGTTGATGGTATGACGCACGTGCACGTTGAGATCTCAGTGCCGAGCAAGGACATGGGGTGTAAATCGTATAGTATACGTAGTAGCATATTAGCTTTCGCCCACGCGTAAAGTTACCAATGGTGCCAACACAGCCAACCTGATCACTATCATAATGTATCTTAGCCGCCGACTCGGAGCGATGGGGTCCTAAGCTGAATCAGATACACCAAAGCCCATGTCACGGCTGTCCCAGCCCATCTCTGGAAAAGAAGTGCCTACTCACCAAAAAAAAACCCAAAAAAAAAAGGCGGCTCTAAACTAGAATACTACACCATCGGGGACAGATATGTACCCAGAGAGCGATGACATGCGAATGGCGGCGCACTTATCGTCTATTCGACTGTTGGCGCCCCGTAGACGAAACAGGCTTGGGTCGGAATCTGGCATCGAGCGCCGGCTCAAAGAACCACAACACCACAATGGACAAGATCATAAACACGACGCCAAAGACCACACACATCGCCTTGTTCAGATGAGGAAAGGCGCGCATGACGGCGCCGGTGTAGAACAAGCACAACGCGGCATACAGCAACCCTGGGATGCCGATCTCGAATAGCCAGGGCACCGCTCGTCGCTCAATGCGCTCGTTCCATTCCATCCGTGCGATCATCCTATCGCGTGGCGTCGCGCTGGGCGGGGGAAGGTAGTTCTCGAAACGTGAGACCCAGCGCAGGGCGAGGTCTGACAGGAGCGTACAGGCGAGTGTAGTGCAGAGGCCAGCAAGAAATGCGGTGTTGGAATGGACAAAGGGCGCATCGACCTCGAAGAAGAGGCTGACGATGGGGGAAAACGGACTGCCTTTGCCGGCGCGGGCGACGTGTCGGGCCCGAATCATCGCAATTAAGCCTGGGTTGGCGGCTTTCGTTCTACGATACAGCTCGAGTGCGACGCAGAGGGTGAGAACGGAGAGCACGTTTGCCTGAGAAGGGGAGACGGTAAGCGAGGATTGGCAGGAGCTAGATGCGAAGGAACATGCCAAGACAAATGTGACCCCTAACCCTGCCTTCCAGCGTTCATGAACGCGGCGATCACGCCTCTCTAGGACGGAGTCGCCAAACACCCAAAGCGCCTGGCTGTCATCGGCCTCACCTAGGAGGGCACATGTTACCTTCAACAGAGGATTCCAAGGTAGGGAAACGCCTACTTGGATGAGTTATCCTATGTACGTCTGGGCGATCTGGGGTATTTGTTCTCTCATTGATGTCAGTTGTATATGCGCCCCGGTCTTGATCCCCACTGTTCCATGTGCGTTCGAAGCGCTCAACCTTTGGGGATTCTGACGAACTTTCTTCCTCGACATCGGATTCTGGAAGTGGGATAAAGTGAGGAAATGTTTCAGACGCGTATGGTGTACTCGAAGTTGCAAGAGGACCCTCAGGTTCTCGTTCCGATTCCGCTGTAGGTGCGGGAACCTGGGAACTCGGGCTCAGAGGAACGATTGGATCGACTGGAGAAGGGGCAGGTGATATTCGGCTCCCTCCAAGCGTGCCCGTCATTTCTCCGAGTTGAGAATGTTCCGGAGGTAAAGTTTCTCGAGGAGGGTCTAGAATGGCAGTGGAGGGAGGGCGACCTGGAGAGGAAGACTCCCCGGAGATCGAACGTGTCTTGAGCTGGGATGGAGAGGGAGCAGAGGGGTGTGTGAGGGTGGCGTCTGGCGGTTTCTGGGACACAGCATCGCCCGAGGGTGAGTTTGACACGAGGCTGCTAAGAGGAGCATTTTCGCTTGGCGCCGCCATCGTTCGTGCCCTGGCAGTGGCTCAGCCGTTCAGATCCCAAAATGGTCACGGAAGTTCAAACAAAGAGAAGGATTGTCACCGATAGTATGAAGAAGTCACGGCGTATAACTGACGTGCAACCTTTCACATGTCGGTGTTGTTGGTACTTTGAGAGAGGCCGCAAACTGAACTGAAACAGTGAGATGAGAAATGACCCAAAGCCATGGATCCATGGATAGGTCACATGATCCCAGGCCGGTTAGGCAATTCCCGTGACGATTCCTTCCTTTACCTCACACAACACCTCACACATTCAGGCAGGCTGTTGATTCGATTACGATGACATTCTAGAACAAACCAGTGCATCTAACCCTTGGACCTTGGAGCATCACATGATATCAATTTGGAATCCTTTCACCTTTGGAAGCCCAACTCCCTGTACCGACGCCAGACGTCACCAAGCAATGAAACCCACAGGAACAGGTCACTTGCAGTCCATCCTTGATGACACAAATTACATGCCGCTGCTCATGCACCTGTGATTACTTTCAGATTTAAGACATTGACATGGACTATTAACCCATGTAAATTCAGTCCAAGGAAAGGGTCTCAGAGGGAGTCCATTGAAGGCGCGTCTCCAGTCTCGGCGTCTCCACTCTCCAGTCTCGTTTCGACCACGCGCCTTCCCCGGCAGCCCACCTCCGACTGTCACTGAAGCACTCGACTCCCCAACGCCGTCCAGTGGCAGCACGCGTCGAGAAATATAGAGTTGTAATAGACGCATGATCACAAGACTATCACCTTCTACCTGTACAGGAGCTATCGTCAGGCCCCGTTTCTTGCTCTTGCTGGACGTGAGGTCAAGGCTATTCCCATCAAGTTTTGCGAGATGCAGCGAAGCTCCTCGCAAGACGCCTGCCGCTGCGGTCCTCCCACGAGCACCGTCGATGAGTGATCTGCCTTGACAGATGGCGGCAGAATCTTCGGTCAAAATGGCGTGAACTATTGGTCAGTGTTGATTGAGCTGAGCCGGCTGGCAATGGCAATGCACAGGTACCCGCCACCGCTGGCTATTTCCGATAGGGTCCAGCTGCGTGCATGTGCTAGAGTCACTGCAGCTGAAATCAACAGGCAAACATAGCCCGGATGCCAGAAATTTTCATCGCAGTAGGGGTTCTTCGTGAGAAGTTCTCGAGTCGAAGTTCTCGATCATGTACAAGTCTTTGTCACGTAGATAGTAATTATGACAGTGCACAGACATGACGATGAAAATGGCTTCAATGTCCGTGTGATGCCCTGTGCCTGTTCGAGGTTTCCCTGCCTATAGATCTAATAGTTTTTTTTCATGATGTGCTGTGGCTTGGAAATTTTGACACTTACTGACAGACACTTACATATTCTGAGATGCGCCCATGAATGAATTTGTATGATGGCCGAAATGGCCGAGCAATGCGATCGGCCACATGACATGACGCGCATGCGACTCGAACTGCCTCTCATGCGTCCCACGTAAAACCACCACGTCCTTCCGCTCGCCACTATCACAGATGACACGGCGCATCATCCAGCGGCTGTGTATGCTCTAGCTCTTCGGCTTGGGGTTGTACTAAGCGCTGATATGCCTACCCCGACTCGCATTCAGTCACTCTGGCCTCCTTCATCGCTTGAAATTTGTATACGGCACGCGCACGTACCGTTCAAACCCGATGTTGCGGTCTCCTTGCGAAGCCGAGATGTCCTTGGTTGCCTGCTCAGCGTGTGAAAGTAAGCGAAAGGAATGACGCGCGCGCCCAATACCAAATGGCTGACGTCATCTAATTTGAACCATGTCGCGCCTTCGTCCGGTCCGCTTCTGCCCCATCGAGATAAAGAAATAACAGGCTCTGTTCTTGTTTTGTGAGGTGAGTGGAACGGGGCTGCTCCGTATGAAAACATCTTTCGTGATTCCAGACCACTAATCCCCTCCCGTGATAGAAGAAGCACCCCCCGCCTGGTCTTCTGGTCTTCGTTATCACATATCTGCTACAGGAGACATGTCATTTGCTGTCTTGGAGAGTTGGCAGCTTGACCCTATCTCCATCGAACCCAAGCTCGATTACGACAACTATTCGACGTGGGCATTCAAGGCTGAGATCATACTGAAGTCTCGTGGTCTGTGGCGTCTAGTCGATGGCACAGAAGTGGCACCGGCGACGGACGCGTCCACCGCGCGAGAACGGTGGGAGATGCGCGATGCGAGTGCGCGGCTGCAGTTCCTGGTCAACATCGACGACAGATGGGTTTGGATATTCAAGCAAGCCACGACGGCGAAGGAGATATGGACCGCGCTGCAGGAGCACTTCCGCCCCGAGTCCCAATTCAAGAAGTCGCTCGCCCTGCGCAAGTTCACCTCGGCCAGGCTTCACGAAGACGGGCACGTCCCCGCGCACATCCAGCGCATGGGCGAGCTTTGGCAGGACGTCTTGGCCTCGAAGGCGTACGTGTCCCGCGATGCGGATGCGTTCTTCGTCACCACCGTCTTGGACTCCCTCCCCCCGTCGTGGTCCGTGTTTGTCGCGGCGTGGAGGGTGATGCCGGATCCGTCCAAGGTATCCCGCTCCACCGTCATCGGGCACATTCTTGATCTCGACGCATGGAACCGTGGTCGGGCAGATGCCCACAGTGGGAAAGCGGCCGGAATGGCAGAACCACACAGGCGTCGAGCGAGTGGTAAAACGATAGGCAATTGACACTACACTATTTCTTGTTATGTTACAGAATCCAGATACAGAGACGACCTCAGTTTTCAGAGATCTGTTGGGTTTCACTTACTTACTTTACTTGCCTTCGATCCTCTATACAATTACCCGAGTTGTTAAACTGTACTATGCAACCTCGATTCTCAAAGGAGAGATGACACGAAGCCTGTGGTGCGGCCTCTGAATCCCACTGCCCCGAATTCACGATTGCGCTGATGACGCTGCGGGGCTCTCTTCACCTTCCCTGCTGGCGCCCAACACGCCAAGCAGATCCGTGCGACCAAACATTTGTGCGCTCGCAATCGCGTCTGGGTCCCCCGCGCGAGGATCAGCACCCGCCTCCACGAGCACACGCACGACCTCATCCTCGCGCTTGAACACGGCGCCCGCGATCGGCGCCTGCCCGCGGTCGTTCGGCCGGTTCGGGTCCGCTCCGCGCTCGAGGAGGCCGCGCACGAGCTCGGCGTGGCCGGCATATGCCGCGAGCATCAGGAGTGTGTTGCCTGTTTATTTTTCGGAAATGGAAATGGAGAAGGTTCGGTGAAGACGCGCGTCGAGGGAGGCTATGGGGACGTGCCTTTCTCATTTGTGAGATTGGGGGGAAGCCCGGCGTCGATTGCGGCGAGGAGCAACTCGGCATTGCCCTCGCGCGCGGCGTCGAACATGCGGTGCGCAAAGTCGATTGTCTCTTGATGTAGCTCCGGTGTCTGTCAGGGTCAGGGGCGATCGAGGTCGCTCATCAGTGCTCTGCATGCAGATATTGATTTGGGGGGGCTGTACTTACCATGGTGGCTCAAGAGGGTGGACAAACGCCGGCGGGAAAAGGTCTCCGAATAGTCCGAGGTCAGCTGCAATTCACCAAATCACGGGACGTCGATCTTTCTTTTCAGGAACACACTTGGTCTGTTTGCACATTCATTGACACATTGACAGCCATGCAGTACTCTTGGCAGTACTTACTGTGCTGTGCGATCATGATGACCATGATTTTCCGGATCACCCCCTGGCTCCAGCTCGCTCCTCCCATGTGCACATTTGTGCTTAACCGCAAACGGTCAAGCCCACTCCATATGCCAAGGAAAATATCTGTCATTTCCAAAGTCTTGGTTCAACTGTTCACAGTCCAGTCCCTCAGGCCTCAGTTCCAATCAGATCTAATCTACAACTAATCCCGTCCGCCGCAATTGCCCCTAAATTCCTGATCCGGATCACGGAATTACCGAATGTTTCTCCTGTATCGCAAAACGTATAAAAAGGGCTTCATGCTGAGTCGGGTTGCGTCGTCGTCGATTCCTGCCTGTCTATCATGTCTAGTCTTTCCACGTTCAAGCAGTCTTTCAAAGGGGATGTCGTGACCCCCGACGATGCGGACTATACCGAAGCGTTAGCTCGGTGGGCCGCCAACGCGCCAGCGCCCTGCTCGCGTTGTTGCATTCGTGAAGGACACCGACGATGTTGCCCTCGCGCTGAAGTACGCCCGGACTAACGGTCTTCATGTTGCCATTCGCTGTGGCGGCCATAGCCCTGCCGGTGCCTCTTCTGCCAAAGACGGCGTTGTAATCGACCTCTCCCGCCATCTCAACTACGCAGTGGCCGATCCAGAAAAGCGCACCGTGCGCGTAGGAGGTGGCACTTTATGGGAGACCGTAGAGAAGGAGCTATTCAGCATGGATTGGCCACAGTAGCTGGGACAGTCAGCCATGTACGCGTCGTTTCATTGCGACTTGCATCGCATGAGGTACTAACTATATAGACAGGGGTTTCTGGGTACGTCTCTAACCTCGAAGATGACTGCCATATCTCACGGCATTCAAAGCCTCCTTCTTGGGGGAGGTTTCGGTTTCTCACAGGTCAGCATGGCCTTGCCATCGACAATCTTCTCCAGGCACGTCCTCTTCTCGCCATGCCGCCTCGTCCTGTCTTGACGATTGATATGCAGGCCACTATTGTTACCGCGAATGGGACGACTCTCACAGTCAGCGATTCAGAAAATACGGACCTGTTCTGGGGCATCCGCGGAGGGGCTCAAACTTTGGCGTCTGCACTGAATTTGTCATCAGACTACACCCGCAGCGACGCACTGTCTTCGCCGGCATAGTTATCTTCCAGGGAATGTGATCGACGAAATGATGAAGGTGCTCAGTCAATGGTGGGAAAACGTAAGGATAACGAAGGGATGCTTCAAATCCTTGGCAGAGATCCTGCTGGCAATGTCGGTGATGACCTTCTCGCAGGCAACAGTGCAGAGTAGCTCACGGTGTCTTTTCAGGATTGCATTATCCTTCCCTGTTCTATAATGGATCCGAGGAAGAAGGGCGCAAGAATTACCAGAAATTTTATGATCTCAGTGAGTGAGCAGGGGTGTCCTCGCGTGGCTTAACCTGCGTGGCCAGAACCTGTCATGGATGGTGCTCGTGAAGTCCCCTTCGAAACAGTAAACACCCTTGCGGTTCGCCTCTTGAATCTTTCTTCCAAACGTTTCCCTCACGCGGTGTCTGCATAGAACGAGATGTTTACGCACGGGTACAATTACTACATGAAGAGCGTTTTCCAGTCCGGTCCCCGACCCGAAGTCACGAAGAACGTATCAAGAAACTATCCGAGCTCAATGCGGCGCCCGGGAACGAACTCGAACACTTCTACATATTCGACTACGTCCCTCACCGCAAGT